>PQWD01005977.1:0-92802 GCA_019425675.1 Leucinodes orbonalis | reverse complement strand
AATGTATTTGATATATTCAACACGCGTACGTAGGTACATACCGTAAAACAGAACAGAATCGATAAACTTACCATCCCTATTCAATTGTAGAGCTTTGTCACGTCACTAATATATCCCTTTTGACGTTGGTATTGCGCGCGCGAAAACATTTATAAGTCTAGGAATTCATTTATTTATTAGTTGTGTAGAGTTCGTTTGGTAATACATTGTATATATTGTAGTAATATCTGTGGTAATACTTACGTATTTTCTTAGCTTATCAGAATCTAAAATAGTGCAACTAAAAAGCTCTTTAACTTGTTTCAAATTGTTATCCTAATCTAGATTACAAGAACATTAAAAGGTGCGTCAAAAGTGTAATATACCAATGTGCTTCTACAAAAATAAGATTTCTAATTGGTAATGACTTCCAACCATGCTACAGGCGGGTAGTGCCTTTAGTGTTTTACGAAAAGAAAAAACTCTATTTAACACCGAAAACCCAAAACAAACTAAACCAACACAAACTTAACATAAAATTTAGTAGTATTCAGGAACATGAAGAGAAAGACGCTTTTCAACCATGAAACCGAAACTTGTCGATTGCAAAGCAATATTTATAAAAACAGATCAAATACGTTTACCAGCACAACATATGTCGCCACAGGTTTAGGATACTATTGAAGAGGTTTGCTTGGTAAGAAATCGGTTGTATGATACTGAGATTCTTTCAATTGTTTTATGTGAAAATATATATCTTATGTAGCTTGGTTCAAGGAGCTATTCTCACTTTTTGGTACCCATTGTTTGGCAACTTTTAAATAATTTAGAGACACAATACAATAATTAATATTGTACAAACTGTCGGTATCCCCAATATATTAAGAATTATATAACTTTGGCGATACATTAATATATATATAATGAAATCAAAATAAGAATTTTCTAATGAGTCTTTAGTTTAAAGGTTTACTTATTTAATCAAAATAACAGAATTAAAATAACGCGGAACTCGCCGAATATCCGTTTGCTATCGAAATCTAAGCTCATCGCCATAATTCAATATGCTTCTAATATTGTCTCATTATTTAACTCCTTTGTTTACCACATGATATCAAATTACTCGTGCATTTTCAGTGTGGAATACACATAAATTGTAAAGGTTGAACACAGGCCTGTTACGCCTCATTTGCGAGCGAACACGACTGTAAATCCGTTTTGGATTTAATGTTATTCCTTTTGTAATTTAAACCCAGGGCATTGTTCAAAAGGTATAATTTTTACTAATATTGCTTTACATTAAGTCCCGTATGGCTGATGGTTGTATTAGATGGCACTACAAAGAAAGAACTACATTTATTGGCTACAAGATACATAAAGAATTAAATAAAATAAATAAAGAGGGTGTTGACTGTTTAGCATAGTATCAGTATTTCGAAAGCAGAAAAATATTATCTATAAGCAGAAATAGCTAGCCGAGCCCCACCACGAAGGGCTCTGCGCGCCATATTAGACACAGAGAAAAAACTATTTTCAGATGCCCGCTTTCAACTGAAGAGATAATCTCTTTCAAACCTTGTTGTTTCTTCTAATCTATTACTGTACTGAAACGTTTAAGGTAGGAAATGCTTTTCCTTATTGGGGAATTGCTGTCGAGTGGCGGACAAATCCAATAATACAGTGCAGGTTGGCCGGCCAGCCTCGACCTCGGCTAGTGATATCTAATACTAACTATCGATGATATGGACACGTTTTATCATTTATTATCTTTAAATTATTATAACGTCACTTTGCAGGGCATTGGTAACAGCAATGTATAAATAGGCTGTTACCTACCACGCGAGTCCCATGCGGATTGACAATGATTTTAGCACCAAAGGCTTGAGCTAGATAATGATATTCTTTAGCTAGACAACTGTCATTTTGAGGTTCTCCAACTTTGCACGATCGTCAACAATCAAATTTTAAAATATAACATTACATTATATTCATATCACTTGTTGGTAAAATACAAAAATAATCTTTTAGGAAAAAAACTTATAAAAGACTACAAATAAAAAACTTGATAGTGTAAGTATTAGTTAAGATATAATTAAATTTAAAGATTTCATCATAAGTCAAATCAAATCAAATATCGCTATAATTCATTTTCCATCGATAAATATATTTTCACGTCACTACTGTCCATTAAGAATGCCTTCCATGTTCACAAGTCAATAGGTACAACTTCCGTTTCCTGTGCCGGGCACGGCGCCTTCGTATATTTCCTTTGAGCTTAAATTTTCCTTTGTAATACTAGTCTTCTATCATGGCGTTTAACCGTTTTGCTCAGTGACAACGGCGATAATTGCGAGCGAGTAAATAAATATAACATACACATTTGGATTAGTAAATTAAAACTCTTTTCATAAATATACTTGTGGATAATTTTTGTTTGACACTATATTTTACTTGTTTCTATATAGTGTTGTTTTGCTTTAATCATTGTTGTGGACAGATTAAAGCAAAACAACACTATATTATTATTATATATTATATAGTATTGAGTCTTTTTTGAAGTGTCGTGTAACCATTTTCTTTGCATTTTGGCGACCCATTAGGCGGAGCAGTTGAGACGTCGACTGCAGCACCAAGGGTTCCGTGTTCGATCCCCGGGTAGTACAAACATATGTCTGTTTGCTATGCTATGCTGTAATATGTATATATATTGCTATAATATGTATACATTTACAAAAAAAAAGTATATAAGTATGTTTATCCGTTGTTTAGTACCCATAATACAGGCTTCACGCTTAACTTGGGACTAGATGGCGCTGTGTGATTGACAATGGATATTTATTTATTTATTTTATTTATTCGAAAAACTTGATATCTGTCAATATCTGCAAAACTGTCTTGGCGTTAGCTGAGTGGCCACCATTTTGGTAGCATTATTGTTATTTTTTTTTTAAATATAATTTTAAGGATTAACATGTAATAATTTTTGTATATAACAAAATAAATATTTTTTTGGTTGAATTAATTAAGAACGCCGCCAGTCAACGTTGAAGAAATATACAAAGTGGTACAATTTTCTCATTAGATGATCGCGAATACATACAAAAAAATGGAGAAACTTTGACGGTGGTGCTTTCAAAGAGGCGATAAGTTTTCTTATAGCACAACTTTAATTAGATGCGAGCCCAAGTTTATGTTGCCTTGAGATCTAATTTATTCATCCATACTATATTATTTTATAGATGAGTAAGAATATGTTTTTGTAGGTTTTTCAATCTGTAAAAAAACAATGGATTGGTAGATCAGTAGGTACGGTGCTATAGGAAATTTAGGATCAAGACCCTTCCAATCTCTCAAACCCATTAAAAAAAGAAAAACGCTAATTCGGTCCTCTAGTTTTCAAGATAATAATTTCGAAATTGACAAACAGACTAAAGCACCTAAAGATGTTTGCGTCAGGATTTATGAAAACCTCCCTAAACCTGAAAAGGGGATGGAAAAAAAGGGGATGTGAATATAATTCGTACAGTATTTTACAACTCAAAGTTGACTGATATAGTGATCAACTCACAGTCCAAACCACTGGACGGTTGGGGTTGAAATTTGGCATGCAGACAAATATTATGACGTAGGCATTCCCTAAGAAAGGATTTTTACCAATTTTCCTAAGGGGATAAAATAAGAAATGAAAAGTTAAACTTCATAACGCGAGCGAAGCCGCGAGCAAAACTAGTTATAAATCAATATCTATCGACATTCACAAAGGGTCAGCAAGACCCAAACTTAGCATTTTGCCTGTGATATGGGTTTTTAACAACGGATGAACATACCGATATATTTTTTTAAATAAATAAATATTATACATAGAACCACGCAGAACAATACAAACATCCGAGGATCGAACCCTTGATGTAATAGCTAGCTTCTTAATCATTACACCGAATGGGTCGTCATAAGGAAATGATCATAAGGAATCACTTATTAGAACTATTATTCTTAGTATTCAGTTTGTACATATTGTTCGTTCATTTTATTCATTTATAAAAGTATTTCTGTTAATATTTCATATCTTTGTTCACATTGTCTGTTTCACCATTAGGAGAGATTGAAATCGCACTTAAAGGCGCCAACAATAGGAACTTTAAATGTTTAAAGTTATTTTTCTAAAGGACAATACTTTTGCCCGTTGTTTTCTTTTGAAATATTGTTTGTTTGGTTTATTATACCTTTAATTTAACCTTTAATTTATTGATATGGCTACGGGAGGTTTCAGCTTTAATATGAATTAAGAGTATTAACTTAAATTTAATACTTTAATTCTTAATACATACTATAGAAAGTAACACCCACACAACAACAGACATGTTGTGACACAAAAAAAAATGTACTACACTGTCAAGCCCCGAATAGTAGCCAAAGTTTTAACCATTTTACGACATAGATCGTCAAATTATCAGCATCCGTAGATTTTGTTAATGACCCGGTACATCACAAATTATTTAACCTATGTATAACAAGTATCTATTTACAAAAAAAAAAGTATTTAAGTATGTTTATCCATTGTTTAGTACCCATTCTACAGGTTTCTCGCTTAACTTGGGGCTAGATGGCACTGAGTGAATGTCAGTGGATATTTATTTACGAGTATAACTGCTAAACTCCATTATGTCTATATTATTTAATAAATGCAACTGAGTAGTTGAAGGGTTAAGTTGGTTTATCCGTTGTCCAGTACCCATGGTACAAGCTTTAATTGGACTAAAACCTCAGAATACAGATTCTGAGACTTAAACGCTGTGTGAATTTTCGCATATTTATTTAGAATAGCTGTCAACTTCTGCGTATACAACGGAGCCATAGAGACGTTAATGTAAATAAAACACTAACATCTACGGATTTGTGGCAACTAATTAAAGTCGAATTCGGCGAACTGTTACTACGTATAACCCAGTACCCAGTGTGAATGCGGGCTTGTTTGCATTACAATTGAGTTTGTCGGTTAAGCCGGTACCCGGCCCGACTGCGGTCAAAACAACTTGTTAACATCATACTGAGGGAGCAATATGTTGATGTGCTATGTTTACATTATGATTTTTACCTGTGGGAGATCGTGAATAAGGTCGTCTGCTTGCTATAATAGATATGCTTTTAGAATAACTGTTTTGTGGAATGGTCGTGTAGAGAGTGATGCCACGACTTGGCGATCCTATCCGATCATTTTTAATTTGAGCGTGACAACCGATTTTTGACGACCCATTTGGTGTAAGGGTAGAGACGTTGGATACTACACCAAGGGTACGGGGTTTGATCCCCGGGCAGTACAAACATTTGTGTGCATGAACATATTTGTTTGTCTGGGTGTTTTCCTATGTAAAAATATGTAATGTATCATACATTTATACATATACGAAGAAGCACCCATATCAACACAAACACTCGAATGCAAAACCCTTCGTGTAGTTTTCGACGTCTGGGTAAATGCATCGTCAAACTATGATGAACTGAGCATCTAAAAGTACAAGCTTAGTAAAAAACCAAACAATATTTTGTAAAATTACGCAATGAATTCGAGCCCTAAAGTACATAACCCTGAAAGGCAAGAGCCTTTGAAAGGAACGGAAAGATTACCGTTAAAACCAATCACCAAAGATTCTAATCGATCAGTCGAGATTTGTGAAATGAAACTTTTAGCCCTCTAATATCCGGCACTTAATTTGAATTTGGGTATTGTGCTGTTGAAATAAGAGCTTTTTTCGCTTTGACAATTCTTCCTCGAGCCTTTTTATTTGATGTTTAAAAAGTATTAATACGAAGTAAAAGATTTAAAGGTGACCAACCCGTGTTACGTTTTAGTGAAGAATGTGCTTAAAGATGCAAGTTTTGAAATGCGTCCTAACTATATCATTTTAACTGATAGATACATGTATACTAATGTACGCGTATGAAGCATACTCTGTAAATTTTGGATTATAAAACTACAACCAGATAAAGGGTTCAATATTTTTACATCTAAAAACAACCTTTCTATTTCTTAATCTGCTTAATTCAGAGTTTCGTTGTTGGCTACTGATAGCTATAACAGCTTCACGGGAAGATAATAGAGCCAACTTGATCGGCAGGATGTATTAAAGGTGGTCCCATAAAAGTTTTGGCTAGAATCCTTTTATCAACAGAATTTACAATTTAGACTTCTTACTATCGATTTTGTTTGTGAATTTTAAAAAAGTGGGAATTTAATAATAATAATAATAAGCGCGTAGGGACGTGACGACCCATCGCCCGTGGTGGTTTCACCAGCGCAGTCAGTCACCGCAGGGCAGCTTGTGGCGAGCTGTTGGAGCGTAGCGACACCACGGACCGACGGCCCCGAGAGTGCACACTGACCGTCTCCGGCCCCGAGTGGCCACCCAAGGTCGGGACTCTCACCTCTGGCTTGCCTTCATGGCTGTCCAGAGTGGGGTTGCAAGAGCTACATGCTTGAGGGGTGGAAGTGAAGATGCATAAGTCGCGAGTTGTGCAGTTTGTCTGCGCAGAAAGCGGTGTACACCTCTCGACACCCCTCCGCCTGCGCCGGTGTTGCGTCCCAGGCATTACGCGCATAGTGGATCCCATCTGCGGGTGGCAAATCCCGTCTGCCTTAATTTTCAAGTTGAGACATTTGATTTGGCAGGCGCCCCGCTGTCTCAATCAATAGCCCAGAAACTAGACCAGCAATTACCCTATCCATAGCCCTATTATTTTTTCTTTCCATTTGCAATAGTCCTGCACCAAGCGGGTGCTCGCTCTGTGTGTACTTCATAGTGCAGGCAGAGCGAGCGCCGCTCGGTGTACACATCACAACTCATTATTATGCTCACAAAGCCTCTACGTGTTGGACCAATGTCCCACGCAAGCTTCAAAGGACCGGTCTATGAACGTGAACCTAACAGAGACTACAAAATAATAATAATAGTTCTTTATTTCAGATAACTCCAAGATCCATAAAGTGACAGTAAACAAAATATATGAAAACACTTATAACTATGTTAGTTTACGACTTAACTGTAAACAAAAATAAAAAATGTACGTTTCAAAATGGCCGGCTAAGAAAAGGCAATAAAACAATATGTGAAAGGAACTTGAGCATAACGGGATACGTGTTTTAGAATTATTTGGTTTTCACGATGAATCGTAATACCGTTGTAATAGTTACCTACCATATGAGTATACTACTAGTATATGAAAATTAAAAATGTTAAGAAAAAGAAGAAAAGTATAAAGCTTGAAATAAAACATATATTACGTAGGTGATCCATCTCTTATAAGTTGAATAGACTATACTAGAAGACCAGCTAGAAAACGGTAAACCTTGAGTCTCGTAGTCGCCTACGGCGTAGCGTGAATATGAATTGTAGCTTCGTAGTCGTCGTAGCTATTAATATATTGTCGTAGTATAGACATTGGTATTATTTCTTAAGTATACTATCGCGTCGGTGGCTCATTGGTGTGGACTGTTACCTTCCGATCTGGAGGGTGAAATTTCGAAACCCGCCACGTACCAATGTCGTTTCGAATTTTCGAAATTAAATGTACGTTATCCGACGCTCTTACAGAGAAGGAAAACATCGTGAGGATTTTAACCTGCGCCCTTCCGATCGGAAGGCAATAATCCACACCATTAAGCCACCGACGCTCTTACCATTGATTATATCTTCTACGTATTATATGTATGTATTTACAAAATATTATATATAAGTTTATTTATCCGTCGTTCAGTACCCATAATATAGGCTTCACGCTTAATTTGGGGCTAGATGGCGCTGTGTGAATGTCAGTGGATAGCCCACCGACGCTCTTGCCATAGAGCCACTGACTCGGGTACCCCCAGGTGTACATACAAGGATGTATATAAAAACGCATAAGCTGAAGCAAAAAGTTCGCAAACTGTAAAACGTAGTCGTTCAACACGGACGGGTGACGGTCACGTTTGGCGCCACAAAGCGTTTTACAAAATGAACGGAAAGCGACGCTCAAAGGTGTCACTTTAATTTACGACTCACAGTTTTTTTTGCAGTGAGTTTGAATTCCTCGATTGGCTTTAAATGTTGCGATTATACTGGGTTACGTGTAGGATGTATAACATTCTAGCGCCTTTTGTATTGCTAACAGTCTAGCTTTGACGACCTGCGAATAAGCCATGACTTAATACAAATGCAAACAATATGTTTGTACTAGGTATCGAACTCGGAACCTTTAGTAGAGAACCGGAACTCTCAACCATTTTACTACACAGTTCACACTTCTTCTCCTTTTAATACTATGTGGTTTATCGTGGTAGTCGACTTTGTCAACTCTCGGACCCTCGGTCCCCAAAAAGAGTCTTCGTTATAATTTATTCAAGTTTTGAAAAAGTACGAGGAGAGCATACATATACAAGAAGTTTAAGTTAGACAATTTTACATCCCTGAGAGTATCGCGGTGAACACATTTGTCAGTTATAACTCCGCCCTTTCTTCCCTTGCCCACACATAAATCCAAGAAATCGATTTCTATGCGAAGCGAAGTTAATTTATGGATCGAAGTAATTGCCGATAACTGTCCACGGATTGCATTATTAGGATCTTATTGGGCAGTACGTACACAATAAATTGTTTTCACGATAATTAAGTTGTAGTTTTCTATAATATGTGTTGTTAAGACTTATACTTAGTATAATATATATAAATAAAAATTTATAAAGTTAAATATTAAGAACTAGAAGTTGGTTTCACTATATAACATAAAAAGAAATAATTAAAAAGCCTAACCGATAGTAAATCAAGAATTAATTATGTTGACTTGGTTCAAAAAGAAATATGAATCGCTAACAATGAAATTCCAAAGAATATCGAACTAAACTAACTTCTGCTACAGGTACATAAAAGGACTTTTTTGTAACCTCGGTTTGTTATAAATAAGGATTTTTTGATTTTGATGTTATTCTCTGCACCGAAACTAGCGTTACAATTTTACACATATCGAATTTTATATTTTTTTAATCACAAGAATGGGTTTCAAATGCGTCTGTTGGTGATCTTAACACGGTGACGCCATATTGTTATACTTTTAATATGAAGAAAATGTATACTTAAATAAGTAATTTTTACAGATAAAGAGGCAGCTAAGTTTAACTGTTATTCAACATCCCTAATGTATTGAAATCAACATATAAAAAATCTCACCATATCTAGCACGTCAAAGTATTCTGAGCTTACAATTGAAGCTGTACGGCAGAGAAGCCTTTCTCAAAACCAGTCTAGATTTTATTTTCCCCGCAAAGTTCAACGTATTTCTCGTTGATAACTTTTCTATGCATACGAAGTGATATTCTTTATTCAACACTTGCGAGTGTTAAAAATAGGTTTTCCTTGGAAAGCCCCGTGATTTATTCATAACTTATTTTATTTTTTCCAGGTACTTAACATCAGTTCGCGTATGCGGGAATAAGGGTCGTTACGGTAAAAGAAGACGCATATTGAAAGGAATTTTATTGCTGTGTCAACCATTATTGAAGTATTTTTTTATGTCGATGCCAAGGGTTATTTTAAAGAATCCGATATTACTAACAATACTTGGTTTTCTTTATTATTAATTACAGTTTTTATGGTTTACGAAAAAAGGTAAAAATACACATAAATAAACCGTAATTGTTCCCCTTTTTAAATCTTCTAAAAAGCATATGTCTACTTTCCATCCACCGGGCAATGCTAGTATCAAATGTGTCAAAAGAGAATAATAAAAATGTTTCTTTGACCTTCCCCTTTTCTTCATTTTCAGCCAGTTTTCGTACTAATTTCAATAAACGTCGTACACCCCAACGCTATCACGGAAATTGTTGCAAAACTTTGCTAATAATAGAAATTATTTGGAACTGAGCGTCCACCTGCATCGAGTTCTCATTTGAATAACAAACCCGGAAACTATTTGGGACCAGAACCGTCCCTTGTTTTATAAAAGCCTATTCTAATTATACCCAGTTTGTATTCATTTTGGATTCGTTTAAAGTGGAAACAAGATTGCTTTTATTTTTATTAGGTTTCCGAAACAATAGTTAAAGGAAAAGCGTTATAGAACTTTGTGTCTTTTATTAGATTTAATTTATTTGGTTTACCAAGGTTTGTGTACAATCACACTTTCAAAGCAAAAACATAACTAGTTCAATCACTATTGCCACAAATAATTATAGGCAGACAAACATGCACTAATAAGAGTATACACGCTATAGCGAAAAACTGAGTTGTAATATTATAGTGAAAAAAGAAACACCAATTACCTACTTGATACAAAAATATATTGTATTACTTATTTTTTATGTACCAACTGATCATTCCTATTCTTCGAGTTGTGTTGTGCCTAGTGAGTGAGATTATCGGATTTATAGTTTATTATTTACTAACAGCAATATTATCAATAGTAGTACACTTTAGTATCAAAGTATTTAATCAATCAATATCGTCAGTTTCGAGCGTCGGTGGCTCACTGGTGTGGACTGTTGCTTTCCGATCTGGAGGGCGCAGGTTCAAATCTTGCCACGTACGATTGTATTTTTGAAATTATATGTACGTTATCCGACGCTCTTACGGTGAAGAAAAATATCGTGAGAAAACCTACGCACGCCTACAAAGAGATTCAAAGGTTGTGCGTGAAGTCGACCAATCCGTACTGGGCCCGCGTGGAATGCTTAGACCGATACGCCAATACGGGTAGGCTCGTGCTCCTCGGTGGGGATTTTTAATGAACTGATGATGATTGTCATATTATTTATCACCTCTGAGGCCCGTATTCTAGAACGAGACTCAACGTTGATCTTCAGTTCATTTAGAAAGGGATGGCGCTATTTATCGTATAGAGCATTATCCCTTTCTAACTCTACTCAAGTAAAGATCAACGCGTGGGTCTCATTCTAGAGTACGGGCTTTAATTGAATATCCATAGTCATCTATCTGGGCTGGCCACATATGTCGCCGTTGGAGCAGACGAGTTCTGGAGTGGAGACCGCGTCTCGGCAAGCGTAGCGTAGGACGCCCTCCGGCCCGATGGACTAACGACTTGCGAAAGGTCGCTGGTGGAAGCTGGATGAGAAAAGCGGAGGACCGGGATGTCTTGCGCAAAATGGGGTAGACCTATGTCCAGCAGTGTACTACGATAGGTTGAAGAGAGAGAGTCATCTATCTTTTTCTTACTAACTGCCGTTTTCCAAAGATGGCCTTTACAGTTTTACCAAGCGTGTGGCAATCGCAGATGGCTTTCATTTCACTATCGATCGACGACACTAACTAAATCTAGATTCAGGCTAAATCTACCAAAAGAAGTAGACAGATATCAGTTAGTAATATAATTCCAACAGTAGATACTTCGGGCATTCAGAATTGTTCTCAAGTGTTCTTTAAACAACGTTCAAATCTGTGAAATTTCCTACAAAAGTTGTCTCACGCGATATTTGCACGGAGTGCTCTGTTAGAACTGTTCGACAAAATGAACTTAAAAAGGAAAGTTCTGGAACAAATCTCAACTTCAAAAGAGACATGGGTTTCAGATGTTAAATGAATGCTGTTTTCTTTGTGAATAATACACAATATACACATACATTTAAACATACATATTATTAAATAATAAATATCCACTGACTTTCACACAGTGCTATCTAGCCCTATATTAAGCGAGGAGCTTGTAGTAAGGGTACTATATAACTGTAAAATATACTATTTTTTTTTGTAAATATACATACTATACATAGAAACACCCAGATAATTACAAAGAGACATGTTCATGCACACAAATGTTTGTAATGCCCGGGGATCGAAACTTGAACCCTTGGTGCAATAGCCGACGTCACTACCATTACACCACATTCAACTAGAAAGATGTTGTGTACCACGACCCTAGGAGTCCCTGCTTCAAGGGCCTTCGTCAACTTTATTATGACAAAAAGCTTAGTCGAAACGAAACGGATGGTAATTGTTCCAAACTTACGGCGACAAGGGTTAATTTGACCCTATTCGGAAAGGGTCGGAAATTAAAAGTTAAGTTTTCAAGGCTTATTTATAAATGCATAATATTCCGGATTGCGAAATATTAATTTTAAAGGTTGTGTTGTTGATTACTTATCAATAAAATTGCAAGATAGCTGTTGCAAAAGTGGTTACTAGACTGAACATTTATCAAAAAATGTAGAGAACCCAAAACTTAACATATATGTATATTAATAGTATTTAACATATCCTATAGCTTGAAGTGCTAAACATTGCCATACTACCACAAATAAAAATTCTCTTATACAAAGTTGACAAACCCAAAATAATAACTCAACAGTACACTTAAATGTTCACACACAGTGCTTCACAAAAAAACTAAATCACCTAACGCTCGATACTCAAGTGGACGTGCTTAAGTTGACAAAAAGAGTGTTTATTGCCAGCATGGTGCACAGAAATCCACTCATAAATTAAAAAAACTTGAGCACCATAAAACTAAACTGAAATTAAATTATCGGCTGCCAGTACTTATACCACACTAGGAACACAAAATAAAACTTACAGTTTTTTCTTTTTAGAGTATTGCTTATTCTTTTTTCAAAAACAATAAAATGGGTTGACTTATTGACGGAACCTACATAAAGGAGCGTGCTGACAGCTGTCAAACTGGCGGAGGACCGTGAAGCCGACGCGATCTACAGTTGTTAAGTCGAATGCCGACCCTCGTTAACCGAAGCAGCATTATATTGAATATTGTTATTTCTCACCTTATTAAATATATATCCATTAAGATTATTATTAATATCTAAACTTGATATAAGGGACGACTATTTGCGTATTGCAAATAGCTATCACTTGTGTCTTGACTAATTTGTAAATACTTCAAGTAACAACATTATGTAACTTTACAGCATTTCTCTTTATCAGCCTCTGCAGAAACAAAATATATCTTATTTTCTTTTGACGAATAAATAAAATGCGAGGTATAGTTAGAACTTTGACGTAAATTAAAGCTTTTTGAAATTAGTAAAATTGTCAATGACATATTTTTTATATACATACTAAGTTATATTTATTATATTATTATTTTTACTTGATAAGGTTCCTCACCCAGCCTCCACTAGAAATTTTTCACCAGTCTTCGGATCATTCGTTCCGAAGGGCAACCTTCGCTTACCAAGACGCGGTCTCCACGCCAGATCTCCACGCCCATTAGTTCGGAAACATACATCCGCTGCTCAATACTTAAATTAATACATTTTATGCCCCTACACAGACGCATATTTTACATTCCAGCAAATCCCGTTAACCAACGCGCGGAGTTTTGCCTAAACGTACCAAAGCCCCGAATCTACCCTCTGGTATACGTCAATCTGGCTTTAAAGTGCGTCGATCAGCCGTCGGCGCTTTGCCGATTTTGCATCGTACGAAAAGCCGATTCATGAAACCGACGAAGTGGTTTTGCGATGCGGATATACGATTGGCTTGTTTGATGGTACCTTAGATAAACAAACTACATGCATAATCTCATGACTATCTCACTCTAAAAGCGTCCGCGGCGAAACTGTGCCCTTCGAGTCGTTTGGTCAAAATTTTCATTCGGTTTCACTTGTCATAATGACAGAAGTGTGCTTGTGCTTTTTAATTTTGTACTCTTTTAGTACAACCCGCACTGTGCCCGCGTGGACGACTAAGGCCTTTATACCCTATACGGGTAGACTCGTGCCCCTCGGTGGGGACGTTTAATGAGCTGATGATGATGATGACTCTTTCAGTGGCGCGTTGTGTACAAAATTTAAATGGATAATTTTATGTTATATAAAAACTATACGTTTGTGTAATACGGCTCGGACATTTTTTGGTTGACGTTTCTTCGTGATTGTGCATCCAGTTTATTGTCTATCTAAGGATAACACTATAGAATTTTTGTAAAAGAAACTAACATTAGGTACTACGATTGATTACATATTCGAAATTGACAAAATGGCGTATACTAAAATCAGTGTAAGTTTAAAAAATACAATGAAACTGAAATATATCATCATTATCATCGACCTTTATCATCCCTCTGCATGGACTTATCTCATCATGGCTATGGGAAAGGCAACGCATATTGCGCATTGAAGAGTGTCCAATTATAGTCCATTATTTCTTTGTAACAGTGACCAAACAATAGTTTCATTTGTTGCAACGAAAACTATGAAAACGTTCACCGTATCTATAATGTCAAGCTATTATTATCTATGGTTATATTATTTGTGAAACAAACTATGGGTCGAATAAATGGCGCATGCCAACCCTCATCAGTGACCAAATTGCAACGTCAATAACCTTTGAGCTTTGCTGTTATTCTCTACAAGGAATCAAATTAGAGGATTAAACGGTTACAATTTAAATTTTAACAAGATAGAATTTAGTTTACAAAATAAATAAGAAGTGTTGGCTTCGTATGTTTTTTAATTACGTAAATATTAATATGTTACCAGATACCGTTGTATTTTGTGTTTATACAATATTTGATAAGTATTTTTATTGAAATTTATATAATATGTGTGTATGATGATGAAGTACCTATATTTTTGTAAGCTTTTTTCTTGTTTAGGTATATCTCTTCCGTTATGAATAGGTGGTCTGGAACAGATCGATATTTAGTTGATTAGACCACCTACAATCGCCATTGTAATTATCTTGTACAGTATTATACTTGTTTGTACAAAAAGCTATTTCCATTTATCTATCTAATTGTACACAAAATAATTCCGTCACTTATTACAAACACTCAAATTTTTGAAAAGATGCTAATATTAAATTTCATGCTGGATTATTAATTTTATTATAAGGACATAGTACTCCGATCCAGTGGTAGTGCAAGTCCAAGTTTCTGCAAGTCTCGATTCACCGTGAGCTGTTTAGACCAGTAGACGTAGTGCAGTAGAGCCAACATTAAAATTGAAGCTTATTCGCTATCCAATTTCATACCAATAGTTAAATAACCTTATATTAAAGTAAGCGTATACTGTTATATGACAAGGCTGATCTCCAAACGATGTCGATAAGATTAAGCCGCGTCCACACCTACATCAATCGCTCGGTAGCCTGCGGTGGACCGGTTAACGTTTGATGGAAGGGATTTACGTAAATATCCGCTCGTGATTATTACCCTAAGGGTAAACGACAGGGGAGCTTTTGGCAGCAGTTTAGGATGGGACGATATTGAAATACGTGAAGGATAAGCGATTATTAAAAGGTAATGCTATAAGTGACAACATTTCTAAAAATAGCAACAGTCGCATTTAATCATCATCATCAGCTTTTTACGTACGTGATTTCCTTCGTAGGCGTGCGTAGGTTTCCTCGCGATGTTTTCCTTCACCGTAACATATCTTTATATTTAATATTCCATTTATATGTATAGATAATAGTCAGTATACTATAAAATAATTGGTTGTCGACAACATATTAAGGCATCTACCTACGACTAGGTATATAATATTTTGATTTTCAGAAATGATGTTGTAAACAATTATCTATATGAATTAAAGTAACAAATTCTAGCACTAATATAAATGTATTTCGTTTAGATGAAAATTGTGTTGCCCATTTCAATCGGTTAAAAGCTGACGTCGAATGAATCATAATTATACTCGCTACAAAATGTTGATATTCCATTAGCGAGCTGTTGCAGTGGATCTATTTTGGTCGCACCTATTCATTATATTAAATTTAAAAGACTAGGTATTGGTACACAGTATTTTGGCAGTACATAATGTCTAAAACTAATTTTGTTCGTAAAAAGAAATAGTGGAAGAGAGAGTGTGCATATTTAAAAAAAAATCTTTATTCAAATAAATCTGTTACAGAAACTTTTGAATCGTCAATTGTTATTATTCTTATATTTTTTAATTAAATATAAAGTGGCATTCAAATGTTGATGTCTATCTAATCATCTTTGACTGCTCCATCGGTAATGAATAGTAGTTAATGGATTTCTACAGGATGATTAGATAACTGATGGACACGTATTATCAATGTATTGAATTAGAACTTAATAATTCATAAGTGCTTTAGGTAGATATTAATTTAATTTTAAAAATCTTGTTTGTGTTAAGGCTTCAGGCAAGGAAAAACCCAGTGCGGGTTGGACGACATCACGCATAACCTTTGAATCTCTTCGCTGGTTTCCTCACGATGTTTGCCTTCACTGTAAGAGCGTCGGATAAGGTACATATATTTTCGAAAATTCGAAAACGCATTGGTGGCGGGATTTGAACCTCAGCCCTCCCGGTAGCAGGGCAACAGTCCACACCATTGAGCCACCGACACTGCTAAATTTTAGTCAAGACGATGTTCGTCTTGACTAAGATATATCCGTCGCCGGGTTATTCGCCCTGTATATGTACCTATGTACGAGTGCTTTTAACCAGTGTACAGGTGCTCTACGATTGGATTGCCCTTTGCATGTTGGCAGACAGTAAAGTAGTGCTGCGAAGCCCTGCCGGCCAATCCAATTGCCCTATATGCATATTTAACGGGACTTTAAATAGAAAACAAGATTATTGGAACGCCCGTAAATAGTTCTCTATTGAATAACCGAATAGGTTGTGTTGACGTCGATTGAGTTGTTCTTTTCCTATTTGAATGGATTCACTGAATTGATAAACTATGTGTTGAAACTTCATTTCATTTGTTTTTAGTCAATAAGGTGGGTATCTAACGCAGTGCAAGATTTCATCCCTTGAAATAAAATTGTTATACGCCCCTATTTTGGAAGGAGGGCACTGTAGCTTAGCTGTAATTACTGAGTTTGAGAGAAATGGGGGCCGGGCATTGTGGCGGAAACACAGCTTTCGTGGGTAGGCGTATCACTTGCCACTGTGGTGGTCTACGCGCATTGTACAGAACACTTCATGGGTTACTTTATCACACAAACATAGAGTAGAAAAAAAACACATACACATCAGAAAGTATTAATGGTATAACATTTTTTCTTAGCAAAAAGGCCTAGTCATGTATATAGCGATGATTTTAAATTATATTTTAAATCGCTCATTTTAAGAGTCAATGACTGGTTTGAATAAAATTTACAATAAAATTCACGACATTACAAAAAGCTCTAGTGACAAATTGCCATTCGGCCGATGCTTGTTAACAAAACGGAACTTGGCTCGAGCAACAGATAGACAATGAAGACAACCTTCGAAGACCCTCTATAAATCAGAGGCCGCGTACAAAAAACGAGGAAACTTCACAATTTCCCGGGACACGTTTTAAAACAACGGAAGCGTGTTTTACTAGTGCTTGTCAAGAGTTTCGGTTTCGGTTATCCGAGTGAAACGTTTTGGTTGAAATCTGGGAATGTATCCATTAGTTTGATCTGTTTAGGTTTCAGTAAAATTATTTTTTAACAACCATGACAGCACGTGACTACTCCACTATAATGATGGGTTTCACATAATCTCCACGCTTGGCAAACGGAGATTCTAAATACTTTAGAGAAAATAGGAGAAGCGTATATCATATAGTGGAAAACGAGGATATAAAATTCATCTTTTTCGTTTTAAAAACTGGAAAAAGCAAAACACGAACGATTACTTACTTTTTTTATTTGTATTAACAGATATATTTATTATTATATATTCAAAGATGCGTTTCGAGGTAACTTCCTAAATGTTTGAAATATGTTGTGTAATTCTAATACTCAAAATCAATTCTTAAGTTTACTTTAACTCATAATAACACTTTATAAAAATAGGTTAAAAGTTTCGGTTCCGGCCGAAAACACAGTTGAAAGGTTCGGTTTCTACTAAATCCCAGTTTCACTCACTATTCGCTCCAATCTTTGTAGTTTAAGGCTTTGCTAGCGACATTTATTGTGCGAAATGAATACGGATTAATCGAGGGCGCAACGACTTGGACATCAACCAGTGCTCTACAAAATATCGGCCTATTTTTAACCGCCGAGTTTTTGCTGGCCAAATGCATTGTTTTTAAGGAAATTGATGTAATTATTAATATATTTTTAAATGCTACAATATATAATAGTAGCATTCCTTATATTGTTAGCTGTGATGGTCAGACTTTGCTTTCAAAGCGCGAAAGGGCCCAACTTGTAATCATTTGGTCACCTATCCAATAATTGGCCATTGCGATAGTTATTTAACTTGAGCAATCATGATGGAGTAATGATTTCTCAAGTTAAACAACAACAAGCCTTCACCATTGTTTATAAAAAACTCTCGTGTTCAGTACTCGCTCGGTACATACATCATTGTTAGTGTGATTAATTCAAATGTTTCCTTTTTAAAGAGGGTAAACATTCCAGAACATTCCCGATAAACTTTCTACAGTGCTTTCTTTTGTTTTTTCCTTTTCAGACGTCTCATTTAGTGGATAAATTAGCTGTTTTAATGGTGTTAGGGATTCGTATAGAGTTCATTCATGGAATCGTCTGTTTTTTTACAGGAATACAAAAATAAACCTTGTAGCAGCTCGTTTATGGAACTAAGGGATTACTGCCAACTCTTAAAACAGTATTACTATGATGATACGTCAGTATTTTTTTTCCTATGTTATAAGTGTACAGGACGGTCTGAACGCTCACCTGATGGTAAGTGATACGCCAGACCATGACAGAGCGGCATTAAAGGAGACCAACAACAGATAGACAGTTATTATCCCCCATCAATGCCGCACTGCGCGCGTCACCCGAGACAACAGATGTTAGGTCTCTTATACCCGGTAAATTCACTTGTGCCCTACAGCGCCCTCATCCTGAAACACAAAAGTGCATAACACTCCTGTTTCACGGGATGATATCTGGCACTGCGGTGGTACCTATCTAGACGACTCAGTATCGAGTCTAACACCTAGTTAAACGTTTTTTGTACCAGAAAAGGCTTATTTTTGTAATACTGTTGTAAGAAATGGCGGTAACCTAGTAGTGGTATGTCACGTGCTGTTAAGGGAAAAAAATGCAAATTCTCTGTTTAGTTATGTCAGGTTTTGAACGAGCATATTGCAACTTAAGTGACGACGATTCGATCTAGGCTACAAGAGATTGGAAACTAGCTGCTCGCTTTCCAGTTCGGAAACCATAATATGAAGCGGGCGTCTTACGAATCCAATATTCCATATATTTCAATATTTCTTTCGACTCGGCGTGGTTTAATGTTCTGGAATTTCCGCTTCGCGTTCTCACTTCTGGCTGTCTTGGAAGTTATTTGCCGAGTTTGCTCGAAATATTGTGACTCTGGATAGAATTGGTCTGTGATCAATTGGGTAGCTTTACCAATGCAGCCTTTGCTCTATGACTCATTCAGAGCGTAGCTTATTTAAGTATTGTGTTTGCGATTTACGCCAAGAAATCCTGGACAAGGAATTAATCCGCGAAGTCAGTTGTGTAATCAAAGAGGTATTCGTGCCGACTCATCTTGTAATAAAACACCAATAATAGTTCTCTTCTTTCAACACTCACCATACATTACTTATTACGTACTTTTAGTATATAAAGTCCAATTAATATGGATCTCTGTATATTTTATAATAATACAAGCTCATTGCTTCAACTTTCCCTCCCGGCATGCCGCCATATCTCCCGCTCTTTCCCCGCAACCCGGAAGCATTCATTTATCAATGTTGCCAGTAAAAAGAAATACGTTTTATGTTGTTCGAAAATACAATTTAAATAAATGTTATTCATTACACCAATCCTACCTAATAGTGTAGTGATCGAGAAGTCATCTCCATCCATAATAACGATATCTGCGCATGGTCATGCCTGTTTGTATTGGTTTAGGTGTTTCTATGTATTGTAATATGTATGCATTTACAAAAGAAGCGTAATTACGATCACGATGTTTTCCTCAAACGATGATTTCAAAAATTCCAAAAGAGTTACGTGGTGGTGGTACGTGGCGGCATTTGAATCTGCACCCTTAAGATAGAAAGGCAACAGACCACACCAATGAGCCATTGACGCTCTCCCATTTATATCTTTATAATAATGCATAAGGTTAAAACAAAGTTGAATATGTCTAATGTTAAAAAAACCCTCCTTTTTCAAAAAATGTAACTTAAGCTCCTGTTAAATCCAAGTAAGCCGACTTGAAATCCGTCAGAATTCTCCTCGTATACGTCAGGCTGTCGTGGAAAATCCTTCGCTGCCAGGATTTTTCTTAAGCCAGTTTTACTTACATATAAATCTATCCTTCTCTTCACTGATATAGGCTAAGGAAATTCATATTCTAAGCTTGTAGACTTAAGATCTTATAAAGCATGGCCCAGAGAGAAATCTAAAAATTGGTTTTTATACCTTCATATCACTAGGCTACTCATCTATGTATAAAATGCTTACTAAAGACCACCTCATCGGCATAAGCTCATTAAACTTCCCGAGGCACGAGCAAATCTGTAAAGGCCTAATCACAGGCCTGAGTCGTCCACGCGGGCCTAGTGCGTACTGGCTGACTTCACGCACATCCCTTGAATCTCTACGTTAACGTAGATATTACACACATGGGTCATTAAAAGTATATGTACCAATATGTAAGGAAAAAGCTAAAATTTATTTGACAACATAGTTTTCCGCATTCAATAAGTTAATTTCATGTTGTTTTTTGTCGACAGAATTATTTGCTGAGTCGTTTGTATTGGTTGTCGGAATGATTGATGGCTCTGTAATTTTTAATCAACAATTCTATCTCGGTACAAGGAAAAACAATCCAACGAGGATAAGTTTAGGAAAATACTATCACACACAAAATGGTTACTCTTTTTTAAAGTTGAACTCATTAGACTTATATTTTTAAGATCTCATCCTACCAGCTGCAACTGCTGGACTAAGTTATCCTGCATCTGCGCAGGATGAGTATTCTTTCTCGAAATATATATATCATCTATTTAAGATAAAATATTGCATTTAAATTACATATTTATTCCCAACGTTTTGGCAGCGCCAGAATAGCTCGTGATTTTTTCCTACTTAACAACACCTTTATCATTGAAGTATAATGCTATTCTGGTGTATGCTTAAGATGCATTATTTTAAAACTTCATTAAAATTCACTCATAGTTTTTGCTTGAAAGAGTTACAAATATCCACCCATACTTACAAACTTTTCCATATTTATAATATTTAAATATATTAGGATAGGATAATCCTTCTTTATAACTGCTATATCATCAATTATAACATGCTATTAGTCAGGCTCTCTGCCTGATTCCATCTTAGTCGTTACAAAAAGAATTGTCGAGACACTTTTCTAAGTGAAAGTACAACATACTAATCCTAAATTCTCCAAGTAATGGAGTACGAAGAATTCTGGAGGACGTAGTTTTATTGAGCTGAAATAATATATTGTGAGAGCAACCCTTGTACTGGCAACAACAATATGGCTCATAGTTTGTAAGCTCGTAAAGTATCAACTATTCCTTATATATGGGTTTTATAGAGAATGGTCGATGTACGTCATTGATACTAGAGTTCTTTTAGTAATTTTCACAGATTTCCCAATACAGGAGATGGGCAAGCCGCGTTAAAAGTGCGCAAATGTATGCTCAACGCATACACTGGCTATAGTTTACGCTCCGTGAGACGAATGAAGACGCACGAATTTTAGAAGAAATTACGTTCTTTCAAAATGCCATTCTGTGCATTGTACATCCACATCGCATGAATCAGTAAAATTTATCAATAAATATTAATATCTTTTCACAGGTAAGAATTGAAAAGTATTGCGACACTGACTGCCTATAAACTTGGCGGCTTGTCCAGTCAATTGTATTCGGATGTCTTGGTAATTTTGACAATAGTGTACGGTGGTAACGTTTTAGTAACGGTACACTTGCATATTATATGATCGTACTTCTATAAGAAACTTGTATAGATTAGTTGAGCGCTCGATGACGAAGCAGCCGTGGCGTGCACTCCATATTGAAATGAACTTCACCATCACACATAATTGACAAAAATATAAATTGTTTTTGCGATTAGTGTTACTCTTTTTTTAACTGACTGCTGTTGGTCGCAGATGGCCTTTACAGCTTCACCGGGATAAGTGTCACTCACTTTGTATACCCTACTCATAATCCCTGTGCACGCCACTACTACGAGGTATAGTCTAATCCAATTTATAGTATAATTTATATGATATATTGGACTAGGTTGACTACTAACTGTGAGATTATAACATTAATTGTCAGAGACTAATTCAGAATTCATGTCGTATATTAATGTAATTATGTGATACGAAACGATGTGTCAAGTGTTGATATCCAGTTTCCTATACATATATCGATTACTCCACATTTCATGTATTAACACATGTCACAGTACTAATAATCGTGTATCCAAAACCCCTAAAAAGTATATAAGTATGTTCATCCGTTGTTTAGTACTTATATATTATTACAGGCTATACTACAGGCTTCACGCTTCACTTAAGGCTAGATGATGCTGTGTAAATGTCAGTGGATATTTATTTAATTATTTATTGCAATGTGTGTGGTAATTTAGATTAAATCAAACTTTTGTAAGGCAAATACTATATAAGTCGTGTGCAAACTAGCAATATCATAAGCGAAGCATTTACATAGGTACTATATACAAAGATAATCGTTATAAAATGACTATTGTTTCCAACACTTCAAGTAACTTATCTGATATTCTGAAATCTTTCAGAAATCTTGTATTAAAAGAAAACTTATCATAATATCATCTACTTTTCAACTATAAGTCTTTAAGCCAATTCGTTCTCTATTTTCATGCTTCGTTCATTTTTATTCTGTATTTTGTGCTACCATAAGTCCGCCGAGCTTTATCTCAAGTGGTTAAAGTGTAATTTATGTTGTCACTGCCAAAAATGTTATTCCTTCCAAAGATATTTATGAAAGAATACATTCGGCGGGTCGTAGATAGCAGATGATTAACGTAAATTGCGTCGTTGTTATGCCCCTAAGCCAATAAAAGAAAAATGTGCTAAGTTAAAATTTTAAAATGTTTTGTTCACTTAGTACTTACTGTAAAACTTTATTTTTAATCTTTTTTTTCTTACGAAGTGAACAGGACGGTCAGGGCGCTCACCTGATGGTAATTGATACGCCTGGCCATGACAGTCAACTGATAAACAGTTATTATTCTCCATCAATGCCGCACTGCGCCGGCACCCGAGACATCAGATGTTAGGTCTCTTATACTCTGTAATTTCACTAATTACAATGACCTCATCCCGAAACACAGAAGTGCAAAACACTTCTTTTCTCGGGATGATATCTGGCACTGCGGTAGTACCTACCTAGACGACTCAGTACCGAGTCTTCCACATACTGACTTACGTTTGAAAAACAAACAAACATATAAGCTTTTTTAATTATAGTTATTTGTATATCACGCAATAAATTGTTCACTTATGATCACGAATGGAACGTATTAATAAAATTAATAAATATCATAAACTGACACATCCAAAGTCAGGTCGTTGTAGATAGCGAATGATTAACGTAATTTGGGTTAATCGTTATACCAACCGTGAGCCGGCTTGGAATACACTCTGTAACATCGATTACTCATCACCGTTAATAAACCTTAACGATTATTCAATTAACCTCATATAAAACGTTAACAATGGCGACCTAACAACATGACGCTTGTTAAAATATTCGTCACAATCAACGCTTCGTAGGTCAAAAAGGAAACATTGAAGGCAGTATTTTGCGGTGAATGTGGGTTTTTGTATGAATAAAGCAATGTTTTTACAAAAAAGTAGTTTTAGCAGTAGGCAAAATTAAATAATGCAAGCATCATTGCTTAACCTTTTGAACCAGGAATCCAGACACAATAGAAAATCGATTGTACTGACGTTTTTAGTGTCATTGTAGTTTTTTTTCACATTTTTTGCAGGACCCATTGGCATATAGCGTGCCTTCAGGATCACTATTATTTCCACGTGGACGAAATTAGCTAACAAATGAGGATAATCAGTCTATTTCGGTCCATTAGAAGGCACAGACCTTCCGCACAGCACATATATGATCACTTAAAGTGTCTTCATTAGACTATACATATAACAAATTACGTGTTTAATAATAAACAAACTCCCTGATACAGTGCGATTTACCGTCGGCCTCAATAAGAGATGGGGGCTTACGTAATACTGCAGGCTTTGGTCGGTCGCCGGGAGGGTTAGTAGCGGAGTCGCCGCATCTGCCAACTGCAATTTGAGGCAATATGTATTATGCGAATTATGCGACATGACACTTAATTTAGTTATATAGCTGATAAAGAAATATTATTATATATTCATTTCATTTGACATTCATAAGTGTTCTTAAAGGACCTAAACTGAATAAACACTTTTCATTTCATTTCATTTCAAAAGAATGCAAAATATTAGGTGACCTCAAAATAGATAGTTGAGAAATACCTCCAATTGGGTAGTAAAGACATTAAAGTACGGGTTCAGTCTTATTAAATCGTTTGTGGCAATAAAAAAATGTGAAAGAGTGCTTGGTCGCTTTAGTTGTCAATTTGACTGAACTTATCCAATAAAGGGTTGATATTATACATTACGGAGAAATAGTAAAGGGTTACTGACGCCTTTATACTCTTGTGGTACCCGGATTTATATTTATGTTTATGTTACAGTACGTTACTCAAGAAATAAGAAAAACTTAATCAGAACTTAAGAACTAACTTGACCTAAATTGTAAGGTAATGTTACAAAATAAACTTTAATATCTGAAAACGCAGTATCATCAAAAATGAAATTACTTACCAAAATGTTATCCGCTCACTGGTATTCTGCGAATACCAGAAGAAAATGAGAAAGAAATACGAACTTAAGACCACTTCAACTTGTATAAAACATAATAACAAACGTGCGATTCCATTTAAACAATTAATTTTGTGTAAACATTATCCATTAAATAAATGTGTTAACTTAAGCTTCCATTTACATATTTTCTTTTGTCTTTCGACATAACAGGGACAACAATATATACTAAATCAAAGCACAAAATATGCAGGACCACAATAGCAAAGGAATCGTAGCCTTTTCTAAATTTTATTCCGCAATAAATTGCGCAGATGACAAGGTAAATTCAATTCGTGTTCATGTCGACTGAAGGCGTCGGAGGCACCTACAGAAAATAGGATGTTTAATATAAACTCCTTCGGCTTATTATTACTTTGAAGGGAAATCTTCTATTTGCGAAGTGATATAAATAAATGTTCTTAAACAAGACACAGACAAGGCTCACGTTGTTATAACCTTATTCAGTAATACAAGCACGACTCTCTCACAGGTCAGATTTAAACTGGCTACTTTTGTAAAGTTATTCATTTAGAAAGTCAAATAATGAGTTTCTTTTTTTAATATTAAAAAAAGAACTAATAACACGAAGTGGCAAAGTAATATCTCCCTAATAGATCGCTAACTTAACGAAAAAGGTTAGCTTACACCTTTTTCGTTGTGTAATTTATTTTAGCTCTGAAAAGCATACTTGAACTTACCATATTAAAGAACTTTGTACATGTACACCCAATAGGTATAAAAGTTTTACTTCAGTACTTCATGATAAATTCAGCTCATATTTGGTTGAGACGTAAACTTCTAAGCAAGGAAACATCACAACTTCCGACGAGCAGTCTTAACTCGGCGAAAATGTTAGCAAATACAAATAATGTAAAATACACTGCGCTTAAAATATTTATCGCAGGGCTGACACTACAATGATTATGTTTTTCGTTTATTTTTTTTTTTACGAAAACGGCAAGCAAGCAAATAAGTCACGTGGGCTCCAATTCGGCTAATTTTAAAAAGTGTCAATTATATTATTTAAATAATAACATTATCGATTTCCAGTGACATATCAAGAACTAATTCTGCCCTACTCACGAAGAGTGCAATAAGTCCGGTTTTTAGCAAATGGACATAAAACCTTTTTATTTTCTATTGTTAGTCATAATGTATTAATGGATTTTGAAAAGGTCTTAAGCCAATTTGCGCAAAAACCCAACTTATTGCACTCTTCGTTAGAAGGGCAGAATTATTGTGTCACATGTTGATGTAATCTAAAAAGTATTCGAGTCTGCTTCGTTTGACAGTTGACATAATGGTTTATTTACAGAATAAAATATAAAATTTAAATGAGAATAAGGCACTAGAATCCGCCACGCTATTCCGATTACGACTATACGAAGCCAACCCGTCGATTATTTTTGTATGTCAAACATGCAGGCTGTATCTCTACTTATTATATTTGTTTTGTTTTTTTGAATTTCTTTCCTATTACTTTTTACAAAAGTATTATTTTTTCATCTTTCATAAGTCAGTGCTTGGTTCCTCATTCAAATACAGTAGTTATCATCATCTAATATTCCGCAAGCAACTAAGTCTTCCACTATTATAAATTCAGAGGATTCCTTCATTATCATACTTGGACGCTTTGCGACAGCCCTGCCTAGTTGGCGGACCGCCAGACGAAGTTTCCTTGCAGTTTGCCCGTGACGATGGCGGTGAAGCTTGAATTAAATCGCCGTTAATTGTTCACTGCTACTTGGTTTTAACGAGTAGATAGTACAAGCTTGGATTTTTCTCAAGGATAGTTGTTACGAACTTACATATAAAATAGCGTATCAACCTTTTTTTACATTAATTGAACGGACGCTCGGTCATCTGGTGGTTAGTGATATACCTGACTATGATAAATGCGGTGCTGATGGAAATTAATGATTGTCATCATCATCATCGACTCGGTAAACGTCCCCACCGAGGGGCACGAGCCTAAGAGCGTTGGATAACGTACATATAATTTCGGAAATCCGAAAAACATTGGTACGTGGCGGGATTTGAACCTGCTTTGATTTGAATAAAAGAGTAAAAGGAACCAAATAAAATTAATTAATTTTTCACAAAACTTAACTCTAGTTACACTATTCGATAAGTGGGCAGCAACCGATGGCGTTAAAACTGCTATAATACAACACTCAAACTTACAGTGCGTCCCTTTAAGTCTCGATCTAAATCCTCTAGGGATATACAAATTTCAGAAAATAAACTAAAAAGCCATCTTTGAAATTTCAAAGACAGCAGCTTTCCACGCGTCGGCAACTTTCTAATTTAACTAACGTCAGGTATCTGTCCGAAGGGAAAAGTGCGAAATATAATCTGACATATTGCGGAAATATCAACGGCAACTTGCACCGTATACTTGCCATGACATTCCGTTTAGTGACGGTAACTTTAGGCGACTTATATACTAGAGACAGCAGTGGGAATAAAATGTTATTAATTATACCTACTTGTTGCGGGAAAAATCCTGTTGTTAATGTATAAATCAATATAACGACTATATATATATATATATAAGAATTAACATCATGTTTATTAAGACACCTTCGCAAATAATGCATTATTTTAGAACGAACTCGGTTACCGAAAAGAGATTATGTTCAGCTAACCTTTAACGATAGACATATGCTGTCCAGGAAGTTTATTCAGAACTTTTAAACGGGAGGAAAACTGTCATACATGACTTTTGGTGTAAATTGACCCGTAGAAAAAAGAAATACCCCGATTTTGGAACATTGTTCCTTGCTGCTCTGCTCCTTTTGTACTTAGCGCGAAGCTATCTACACCTGGAATCATTTTTCTAATCGGACCAGTAGTTCCTGAGGTTAGCGCGTTCAATCAAACAAATAAACGAACTATAACTTTATAATATATTACTATAGATATGTATCTTCTTATATCCTCCAGAGCAATACGTGTGCATGTTAGAAGATATCATTTACCATCAGAGAATAGTCTCCTCGCTTGGCATTCTTATGAAATAAAATAAAATACTCGTTAAACTAACAATCTTCAGTTATTTATTGCATGCATCGAAATATTGAGGCTCCTACTTTACCAAAACCCTCCTAAATCGCCTCTATACCCCATTCCTCAATGTCCGATCCGATCGCTTATAGCATTCCTTACTTCTCCCTTCTAGTTTTCCCCTGACTATATGTCTTCATTGGTTTGAGATCAAACTATAGGGATATTAAAAGAAAAGAAAACATACATTTGACACAAACATGTAGGTGATATTTTTATGTGGAGCAATGTCGAGAAGTCGAATTTTACACCAGGGTTCGATATCGCAATTGATTTTAATTCATTTCGATTAAGTTAAAATTACAATGAAGTTTATTAACATTAATCGTTTTTACCTCAAGTATGACAACATTTACCGATTTTCTTCCCTCGAAATGGCGTTGCAACATTAATCGGCCGAAGTAATGGATTGTAGCAAACAAATTATTCACTTCAAAGTGCGGATACCCTATAGATCCCTTAAATGGTTTCCTCCTGGGTAAATTGGATGGGAATTCAGTTTGGCACCTCCAAGGGAAATGTTTGCACGCCGTTTTAGGCTATTTTTCATGGAAAAGGGTGAAATTGATTTTGCTGGATTTTATATGATCGCTACCGTTAGATAACGTCCGTTCGCTCTATTGAAGCGTGAAATATTAAACTTAGAATGTGGATATTGGAAAGGATCAGTTACTTCCGAAAACTAGCCCGTGGAACGAAATTTTAAGATATGCAATTGAAATAGTTAACTGATAGGTCAACAAATATTAAATATCAAATAACGACCCATTTGGTGTAATTGGTTGAGTAGTTGGCTCTTACACTAAGGGTTCCGGGTTCGATCAGGTTCTGGGCAGTACAAACATTTGTGTGCATGAACACGTCTGTTTGTTTTGGTCTGGGTGTTTTCTATGTATAAAATGTATTTTATAAATATTACGGCGAAGGAAAACAAAGTGAGGAAATCTACGAAGAAATTCATAGGTTTTGTGCGTGAAATCGGCCAAACCGCACTGGCCCGCGTGGACGACTAAGGCCTATACACCCTTTTCGGCTCGTGCCCCTCGGTGGGGATGTTTAATGAGCTAAGGACGATTATGGGTACTTAACAACGGAAAAATTTACTTATATACTTTTTTCGTCAATACATACATATTATACATAGAAAACAACCAGACCATTACAAACAGACATGTTCATGCACACAAACCCTTGGTGTAGCAGCCGACGCCTTAACAGCTACACCAAATGGGTCGTCAGAAAATATTTTGAGCCAGACGTTATTCAATGACAAAGCTTATGTCTTTGAAATTATGTGATTAAAAATTGTTTTCTAAAGGTAATTTGATGAAAATTCGAGAAATGATTATCTTTAAGTACATTTCCAATAGAATTTATATCTTGTGTTTAATTACTGAGAAATAAATCCTTCGAATTCTTTGATCGTTAAATTAATGTAAAAGGAAACGAATGTTATTAATACTGTTGAAGTGTTACCTATGTTTATTTCTCATGCTTTTCTTGGGTGTTTATGTCAATAAAAGATAGTAAAATTACCCTCATTTATTTGATGAAATTAAAACGTATCCTCACAATGATAATGTGATATGGTCGCTTACTAATGGCCACTTAAATAGGCTCAAGGTTGCTCAGCATGCTATGGAGAGGGTTATGTTAGGTGTTTCCCTATGTGATAAGATCCGAAACGAGAATATCCGTAGGAGAACTAGGGTGACCAACATAACCCACAGGATAATCAAGTTGAAGTGTAGTGGGCAAGGTACATAGTGCGTAGAACCAATGGCTGATGGGCGGATAGTGTCTCGATGGGCGTTCACATAACAGAAAATGAAGCGTAGGCCGAGCCCCGACGAGATGGGCGGATGACCTGGTTAAGGTGGCGGGTAGCAGATGGATGTCAACTTTTTTTTTTATCCTTTATAGGCAGACATTTGACCGCCATCTCACCTGATAGTAAGTCATGATGTGGCCGAAGATGGATCATGCCTGCCTAGAAACAGCCTATTCACTCTTGCCTTGAAGACGGCCAGATTGTAATGATCGGGGAACACATAAGGAGGCAAAGAATTCCATTCCTTTGCGGTGCGCATTAGGAACGAGGCACCAAAGCGGGCTGTGCGGATGTGTGGAATGTCTACCACGTAAGGATGGAACGCTCGCCTCCGTCTTGTATCCCGATGGTGAAAAGGGGCTGGTGGAATTAACGCGTGTAATTCCATCGCACACTCACCGAAATGTAGCCTGTAAAAAACCGACAGCCGTGCAACTCTACGACGATGCTCGAGGCTTTGCAGCTTAGCGTCAGTCAGAGTAGGGTCGCCAATGAGCCGCTCAGCACGCCGCTCAATCGAGTCCAAAGCAGCCAGTTGGTATTTGGCTGATCCATCCCATAGGTGGCAGCAGTATTCCATACAAGACCGGACTTGGGCTTGATATAATGCTAGAAGCTGTCCTGGGGTGAAATACCGCCTAACCTTGGAAAGGATCCCAAGCTTTTTTGCTGCATCCTTTGCTTTGGACTCGATATATTGGCCGAAGTTGAGATTGGCAGTGAGATGAACACCAAGAAGCTCTAGGCTATCAGTCACTGCGACAGGTACATTCCGGAAAGTCGGAGCAAGCTCGAATTTGCTCCGTTTCGTGGAGAACAGACACGCCTGTGTTTTGGTAGCGTTGAACGTCACCAGATTAGCATCACCCCAAGAGGAGACTGCTTGAAGGACGCATCCACACGGCTTACCATGGCCTCTCGACAAGACTGGGTTTCTTCCTTACTGGCCCTTGCATCCGATAAATCTATCCGTAACTGTGCTGTCGTCTGCATACCCAATGATACCGGGCATAAGCGATCATTTATGTGCAGCAAAAATAGAGTTGCGGACAGGACCGATCCCTGAGGAACGCCGGCGTCAATAGGCTGGAGGTCAGAACAGTAGCCATCAATGACTACTCGTATTGACCGGTCACTCAGGAAATCGATATCCAGGTGCAAAGGCCACCAGGAATACCAAACGAAGGAAGCTTGCTTATAAGGCTAGCGTGCCAAACTCTGTCAAAAGCCTTAGAGATATCGAGTGACACGGCAAGAGCTTCACCGTGTCTCTCGGCCTCACTCCATAAGTGTGTGGCATACACAAGAAGTCCCCAGTCAACTGCTAGGGATCGGCCCGCTGGAAATCATAAGGGAGGCCTTTGTTTAGCATGGACATATTAGGCTGTAATGATGATGATGATGATTCTATGCTATGATTGCATGTGTCAACTTACTTTTGAGCCAACTTACTTGAGTCTGATATAAGATTTTTTAATCGATGACTTTATTCGCCCAAAAAAATAATATAAAATCTTTTTCATATGAATTTCATTGAACAAAAATTTTTGGCACACCCTAAACCCCTGAATAAAGCCTGATTGCAGAGACTAGCTTTATTGCGCGACCAAAACGATATCCTTTGAAAGACGTAGTTTTCCAATTTATCCAGTCTCGTCTAAAAGTTGCACCTAAATTGCAAACGCTACTGCAGTGTGCCTGCATACGGTCCCAATGTATTAGACAAATCGAAGTTAAGTTAAAATTTTAATATCTTAATCTACCAGTCTTATTGGTCTTATTGTCGAATTCAAGGATAAATGATAAAAGCTATTTTTCGTAATTGTTAATGAATCATAATACTAATGAACTTGATACATTAATATTCATTCAGTGTATTTGATTGATTTGCTGAAATTACAAATTGTACCTCAATTTTTTAAAATTTATACATTTTTAAATTGTTAATTTTAATACTACAGTCCACATGCATGCCGTGGCAACCTATAAGTAAGGTGACACTTAGCTTTAAGTTGTCTCTTATATGTTGCTTGTACCAGTGTTATCTTGTTGTTGTCCTAATAATAAAAAAAAAAAAAAAAAATCATACTACGAATCGTATTATAAAAGCGAAAGTTTGTGAATGTGTATGTTTGTAACTTTTTCACGTCTGAATGGATTTTGATGATACTTTACAATAATATAGCTAACATTGTAGGACTTTTTTTTGGACTCATTTACCTATATCACAAAGGATATAGGTAAATTAGTCCAAAATTCGGATCCAATATTCCAAATCCAAAATTCCGTAAAATCCGGAACTTTAGGGGTAAACCCTAGGCGCGCAGCTAGTTTGATATTTAGCATTTCCTTTTTTTCATAGAAAAGAAAAAAGAAGACACAAAAATTACAAAATGGGTAAGCAGCTGGTAATCCCCATTCAAAAGTACGATATCTCCGTCATAATCCCATCACACTGCCGTAAATATCAACAGTAATTTGGGATTCCATGAATAACCACTTCCTCTTGAATAATTTAGGGTGTATTTTCCAAAGAGGTGTCAACGCTCGGATTATCATGTCGCTTGTGCCGTCAAAGGCGTTTTATCCATTACATATAGAAAAATATGGAATGTCGGTTTTTTAATATTGAAATAACAATATGTTCTTCATGCATATGAATACATATGCCAAGATAACATTTTTTATAATTTTTGTCCGTCTGTCCGTCGTTCTGTAGCTCTGAAATGGCTGGGCCGATTTTGTCTAGAATTTTCTTGGCAGGTAGCTGATGTAATAAAAAAAACATAGGCCATTTTATTTTAGAAAAAACTTTTTATTTTAGATCAATGTCTTACCATGCGTTTGCCGCGCGGTTCGTGAGCTGCTTTTTTTAATTATGATGGGCTTGCTCTTGAGCACAGACTAACCTAATGGAAGAGACGTGCTCTAAGATGGAGCGAGCTTGCCCAGAAAAAGCCTATTCACTCGTTTTTAAATGCCACGGGGTTGTATGTGGCCGGAAACACAGATGCAGGTAGTTCATTCCACTCATTTGCAGTACGCATAATCAAAGTAGATGCAAAACGCTTAGTCCGGATACGGGAACGTCAACCACAAATGGATGAAATTTTACAGTCCGCCTTGATCTGATGGTGAAAGGGAGACGATGGGATCAGTGCATGGAGCTCGTAAGAACACTCACCAAAGTAGCGCTTGCTTTAAGTTATGTTTTACTGCTAGAAAATATATTATAACGCGGCTAATACCGCGGGGAACAGCTAGTAGGTAAATGAGGAAATATTTTACTTCCATCCAATACCTATTACTTTATAAGAATTGCGGGCAGAAGATAATAGAACGGAAAAGAATCATTTTCACAAAGCCATTATGTAGTTGCGTGATTCATACATAGGTTCATGTGTCCTTACATTTTTCATTTATTATATCACTAGCTGGTGCCTTCGACTTCCTATGTATAAGAATAGTATTTAGTGTAGTTTATATTAGCATGACATCGTTAAGATCTAACATTATGACTTAATGTCATAAATTGTTTAAGTTCACATTGTCAAGACAAGCCAGTACAGCTTGCAGATTCCATTTTTTTGTCTACTTACTTGGCACTTATCGTCATATTTTGCACAATTCACACAATATTGTTATAAATTGTAACCTATGTATTATTCTGATGTATAAGCTATATTATTCTAAAGTTTCATTTAAATCCATTCAGTTGTATTTGCGTAAAAGAGTAAAAACATACATCCATAATTACAAACTTTTTACCTGTATGATATTAATAGGACTAACATATGTAATATAATATATGGTAATAATATATAACTGCCTCCGTGGTCATGTTTTTTTAGAGCATTGAGTTAAGATCATGCTTGATCCACAGTGGTCGTTGCTGCAAACTACATGGGGAGGGCATTGTGAAATTGGGAATTATAAAAATTTACTCTACGCTACTAGATCATTTGATAGTCAGAAAAGAAAGATAATTCTGTGTTTCAGGGTGCACGTAAAGTCGTTCCAGGCTATAATCTTAAGAGATTGTACAACCGTCAACACTCATCAGTCTGCATTATACTCGCTTTGTGGGTTACAGTCATAACTATGCTATGCAGGAAGGCGTGTGTGATGAAACTTAGGAAGTAAACACATCAATGTCCAAAGTCAGCTGTGTATGTAAGAACAGGCTTTGCTCAAATAATTTCATGCTACTTAGATACTTAATAAAATCATAATGTGAAGCACAAAATTTTATTACGTAAAGTCCTTTGTTCTTTAATTTTTCATATTAGAAAAGCGGTCATCTCCGGCGTGTGCACACGGTTTAACATTTTGTGTATGCTCGTTATGCTTCCTGAATATTGTTTACGGTGTTCTGAACCGTGGAGACGGGAATTATGATTTTTTTTAAAACCTTGTAAAAATCACTGTTTTTTTTTACAAAGTAGGCAAGGAAACTGCATTTAAACGATGTTTAGTTATTCCGGGCTTGATTAGCGAGTAGTTCTAGTTTAAATTATATTATCTGTGGTAGGACCTGACAAAAATGTATGTGCTTGACCATGTCTGTTTATAATGGTTTGGGTGTTTCTATATATAATACGATACGATATATGTATGTACAAAAAACATATAGAATTATGTTTAGTACCTCAAGTACAAGCCCTTGTTTAAACTTGGACTTAAGGACGCTGTGTGAACGTCAGTAGATATTTATTTACTTATGTTTGAAACAAACCTAAACAATGTAGCGTGCAGTTTTATTAGGGACTCAAATGTACCATTAAATGCTTACTAGAAGTACGGGCATCTACACCATATAATGGTCTAAAAGCCGTGACGTACTCACGGACATTATGACGTCGTTCGCATTATACGACGACGTTTATGACTTGCTCTCCCTACGTTCTGTCGCCGTAAATCTGTTGTAAATGTGAAAAATGCCATTAATATTATATCAAGTTTTGTGACGTCACATATGTGTGATGAAGAACGGGGAAATCTTGTTAAACTACAATTGAAGGAATCAAAGACTTTGCAGTCCGGTTTCCTAGTGTAGCTTGCAGAATACTGACTTATAAATAAACTGGCATTCCAAGTTTTAGCAACAAAAGTGTTTCTATTTGGGAACCTGCTTTATAAGTAAAAAAAGCATATACATTTCATCTCATCTCAAACTCAAAAATAGCATATACATTTCATCTCATCTCAAACTCAAAGAAAGCATATACATTTTAAATTTCAAGTCAATGTAGAACCGTAGAACTTAAAAACCAAGCACATTCATTCATTGCCAAAGTGGATTTGGGTTTTTGAAATCGCTTTTTTATTTATTTATTTATTCGTACATAGCATGACAATTTAAGTAGACAGAAAGAAACAATGGAGTACAGGCTAGCTTATCTTTATAAGTAATGTATTCCAGCAGGCCATGGTAAACATGAAAAACAATTAATGATAAAAGTGGTAGACGCAAACAACCATGCACTTAATGTAAATAAATAATAGGTAATACACATAAAGTAATTATATACACACATCACTATCATCATCAGCTCATTAAACGTTACCACCGAGGGGGACCAGCCTACCCGTATACGACCGACACGGAAAACCTTTGAATCTCTTTGCGCAGGTTTCCTCACAATGTTTTCCTTCACCATAACATACATAAATAAATACATAATCATAATATGTAATAAATAAATTTCTAGTAAATTCCTAATCAAGTGGATATATTCGATTAGATTCTAACTGCCAAATATCAAGATTGTTGGTATAGGCTTTGTGATTGCGTAATTCATTACCGAGTAGTATTTCGCTATCACATGCATATACCAATTAGTAATAGGTGGCTTGACTAATTGTTTTTTTGTATAAATTCGTTACTTTGATTTTAATTTTTGTAGCTATAAGTATAAGTTACGTTTTCAAATCACGAGGTGTTTACCTGTCATAGCTTGATGCACTCTGTTTTTGCCTTTAAGTATTATGTTTTTTGTATCTGTATGTGTTGTCAAGTGTTGGTAGACCTAATAAATAAATAAAAAATAAAAAATAAAAAAAAATACTACTACTACTTAAATCCACTCAACCGACAAAATAAAACGATTCTTATACACATTTCAGTGTTATCTTGTCCGTAAACACTTAGATTTAAACAAATAACGACTCAGAGAAAGTGTAACATTTCCCGATCCCGACGCCACCCTTGAGCACCATAAATCCGAATGGCCCTGTCCTAAAAATGTTCCAGCTATCGACGAAGGGATTGCGATGTCCCTTATCCCTTAAATCAACATACGACAAGTGCTCGCTGAATCAATTAACAGTGCGATGAAAACATGCCCCAAAAGATACAAGTTTGTGCAAGTTTAAGTGCTTTTAAGTTGTGAGTTCAAGTTACGACCAATTACTATAGACATCAGCTCATTATATGTCCCCACCGAGGGGCACAAGCCCACCCGTAAAGGGCGTATAGGCCTTAGTCGTCCATGCAGCCCTATTGCGGTTTAACCGACTTCACCACGCACACCTCTTCACAGGCGTAAGCAGGTTTCGACACAATGTTTTCCTTCATAAGAGCGTCAGATTAACGTACATATAATTCCGCAACTTCGGAAAGCTATTTGAGACAGATCGAAAGGCAACAGTCTACCAGTGAAGCACCGATGCTTTCATTCGACGTTCTCATCTTAGTACCCATATTAATGGCTAAATGCTTAGTTTGGGTCTTGGTGGCGCTGTGTGAGTGTCTGATGATGTTTAATGATTTATGGCCTACCGCCTTGGCCTGTCAGATGTCAGCTTACCAGGTAGGAGTCGGGACTGAGTCTTCTAGGTAGGTACCAACGCAGTGCCAGATATCGTCCCGTAAAATAGTGGTGTTATGCAATTCTGTGTTTCGGGATGAGGGCACTGTAGCTGGGTATGAGAGACCTAACATCTGTCGGCTCGGGTGACAGGCACAGTGTTGACGGATGATAACTATTACATCATCATCATCAGTTCATTAGACGTCCCCGCCGAGGGGCACGAGCCTACCCGTACAGGTGTATAGGCCTTAGTCGTTCACGCGGGCCCATTACGGTTTGGCCGACTTCATACACAACCCTTGAATTTCTTCGTAGGCGTACGCAGATTTCCCCACGATGTTTTCCTTCATTGTAAGAGCGTCGGATAAATAAACGTACATATAATTTCGAAAATACATTGGGACGTGGCGGGATTTGAACGTGCGCCCTCCAGATCGGAAGACAACAGTCCACACTATTGAGCCACCGACGCTCTAATTACTACATATTGTAATTAATTCCATTCAATACGGCATCTGTCATGGTCAGGCGTGTCACGTACATTGTACCAAGTGAGCGTACTGATTATCCTGCCCACTTAATAACACAAAAAAGATTCAATGATGATGTTAAAGTAAACATCAGATATTAGACAAAATAACGCGATCTCTTCTCGTTTATCAGGACATGTATGGTCTTAAAATTGGCATTGTAATGACGTAATTAATTATTGCGGCCTGCCCCCTTGTTTGCGTGGCAACACAGATGCGATTAACCGGGTGCGACGCGCGATTTATGGCAACACCACGGGATAAATGGCCGGATGTTACCGGTGCTTTAAAATCTATATTTTTGTTTATCTATGGTGAGCCGGTGCGAAATCGGTCGAGTTTGCCAGTTTGCATAAAATTGACTGCTTTTTAAAGTGCGATTATTATTCATTATATATGTAGTAGTCTTCTTGATGAAGGTAGTCGCGGAAGTCCAGCGTCATGGTGTCTTCATTACAAGTTTATAGGTTTAGGAAAAGTTTAACAGTACGTTAGTCGCTTGAACCATTTATAGAATGCACAGCAGCTACGCCATCGAGCCGTCAAGGAAAATATTATTAAACAAGCAGCTCCCCGCGGTGTTACCTATGGTATCAGATATTCTCCCGCTGTAGAACAACCTAAAAGCGCGCAGTTTACGCGACGCGCGGACGCCGTGCGAAACAAACATTTGTATATTTTTCTAATTAAAATGTTTTTTTGATAATAATAATAAAATTGTTATTTTAGCGTATGTACCTTATGTATATTATTCATATATGCATGTAGAAAAACGGTTATTTCAATATTACAAACATACACTCTCATTTTTATTTATATATGTATATGTGAAAGTAAATAGTATGTTTGTCCGTTTGTTCGTCATGGCAAAACGGAGCGAGAAATTGACGTGATTTTTAAAGTGGAGAAAGAAGAGATGAAGCTACCCGTACTTAATCTACTTTTTATCTCTTCCGATTCCCACTTCCCGAATATAGGGAATATATACACATAACATATGCATGAAAGAAAAAAAATATTTCGATATTACAAACAGACATTTGAGTTTTATTTATATGTATAGATAATTTAGTACTTCCCATACTAAAGTTCTTACTTGCAGTATAAGTTTGGACACAAGTCCAAATCTTGTGGCCAATTAGGTACAAACCTAATTGGCCACAAGATTTTATCTCCATATGTTGTTGTTCATAATCTTTTTCTTCCTTGTTTTTTAGTTGTTTTCTGTAATATTGATTGTCTCCTTTCGTGACCAATAAATATATTTTTTTCTTCAAACCAAGCACATTGAAATAGAATAATAATAATTGTAATTAAATCTGTTGAATGATCATCAAAACTCATTTAATCTTGCCCGCGACGCCAGCTGCTAATATAGACAATAATTTTAATAACGCCTTTCCGAAAAATTCGTTGATGATGACGATGAATGTATAGACATTCTCATTATTTACAGGCATTGGTATTAATAATAAATAAATAAATATCCACTGATATTCACACAGCGCCATCTAGGCCTATGTTAAGCGTGAAGATTGTATTATACGCTGTGTAAATGTCTTTAGATATTTATTTAGAACGGGAGCTTGAGTAATCGTTTCAAGGTATTCGAGCCGCATCGACTCCTGACTCTATTCATCTTCATCTCGATATACGCCGTCGGGGCAAATAAATTGTACCATTAAACATTTGTAACCGGTTTCGAGAAATTCCTATTCTGTCCTCAATTGAATTACAAACTTGCCAAGCTTCCGATCCATCAAATCCATCGAGTCATTGCTAATGAAATCCGAGTGGATCCATGTAATGGAGCGAACTACGAGTTTGCTTTGTAATTAAGCTTACCACCGCTATTAAATTGTAAAGCAATTCTTGATAGAATTTCTTCAGAAATTCAAAATTCATTTATTCAGATTAGGCTTACAAAAGCACTTATGAACGTCAAAAAGAATACATTGTATTTCAATAAAAAATACCAAAGTAAAGCACAATAATGAATTTTGATACTTGAAAAAAAGCGCTTCGGCTTTGGCCTGTTGAGAAAAAAGCACCCAAGAAAACTCAAGCAAGTATATATACCTTAGATCTTTTTAAATTTTGTTAATTGAGCGGGTATAACGGCTTTTTCCACTCTCGGATCCTCGGCCCGAGGTGATGCCTACTGAATTACCGGAACAAACAGATATCTACAAGCAACAATTAGAAAGTTTAACGAAAATTTATGCAAAATAACAGTCATATAATAAAAGCTTCAATTTGTAATATCTTATGTGGTGATAATTTGTTCAATTGGTATATATTCTCAGCAAATGATTTATTCGTTAATTATTAAACAGAAAAGCCAAACAAGCTTTGTCGAACATAACAACATGGCTTGCAATTGTACAAGAGTTGTTTATAATTGATGCCTTTACATGCGCTGGATGTTACACACAGATACCATTAGCGGTTATCAATTTTAATAACAAGTTAACAATAACGTGGGAACCGGTCATTAAATTGAAATGATGATGTCGGCGTTTTGATATCATGTATCAACGTAGATATTGATAATGTGTAGACAAATTAAATTGTTTTAAAAAACTGTCTCCGTGGTCTAGTAGGCACAGCGTTCGGTTGCGTGACCCGGAGGTCGTGGGTTCGGATCGAGAAAAGGTTTATGCCTAGTTTGGATGGAACATTGCAGGCTAAATTATCTGCTTATCCAAAAAGAAAGATGATTTCGGAGAGCACGTAAAGCCGTCAGTCCTAGTTACAATCGTAGGATGGCAGTCGTTAACACCTACTAATCCGAATTAGACCGTGTTGGGCCAATCCCCCATAGCTATGCTGTGCGGGAAGGCATATGCCCTGTAGTCGGCCGTTATAGGCTGATGATGATGCAGACTGAAATAAAACCGAGAGAACACGCACAGCTCTGTTTTATGGTAATGGTAGATTTGAATACAATTGTCACAATGATGATAGCGAAAAGTCGCTGGTTGAGGCTGAATGAGAAGGACTGGGATATCTAGCGCACAATGGGACATATGTCCCCCATTACTACAGTAGATTGAAGAGAGCGAGGAAACGACGACTTTAGTTCCTTTCCCATTTAGCAGAGAAAGGGTAGGAGCGCTCTTTTCCAAGTAAACTATTATAGGTACCTAACCTGGCTCCCAAGCGTGGAGATTATGGCAAAACCCTTAACTATGTCAAGCTAGAAGCTGTCATGGTCTAATAAATATTTAACAGGAGATTCATACTTTGCTTATCCTCTACTTTAAAAGACAACAAAGTGCGTTAGAGCAACGAGTGTTCCTGGGATAATTATTGACTGAAATTCGAAATTCACTAATCATCATCGTCAGGTCAATCGACTGTTCTTTTGATTATTTGTGGTCGACGCCATGGACGCAAACCTAGTTAAAAATACAAACGGTACCATGTATATTTATAATTATTGAAAAGCCGGAAACTCAGATAATAATAATAATACCTGTCTCTATTTTACTGTGAGACTAGTTTAATGACAGGCGTCCGTAGTTTCCCCCATAGCCCAGATATTCAGTCCACCAAAACCCAATTCCATAGCCCAGTATCGTAATTTCCATATATTTACAATAGTCTTTACACCTGGTGGGGGTCATCATGGGTTGTATCATATTGTGCATTCTGTGATGGCATCCGCCACGTGTAACACTTACAAAGATTAAACATTCGAAAAAAGGCCTCTGTGCTGTTGGCTTCGGCCCCACACATGCCTTCCAAAGGGGCCACTATTTGGCCCGTGAATCTTAAGGATTTCGAAAACATAATAAAACTATGTATAACCGATAAATTAATTTAACGGTGTAATTATCGACAACTAGTGGTGTCTCGTAAATCTCCGCTTATTGACAGAGGATTTATTGTACTGGAATACCTTTATTACCTTTAGGTTTTAATTTATTACTTATTATTAGAAATTATTCAAAACTATATGATCTGGCGAACTTTGTTTCTTTCTGTAATATTTCAAACGTTTTACTTTTTATCCCTCTTTCGGCATCACACAGATATAAAAACAATTGTACCTAGATGAAAAATATTATTTGTTGTAATACCTTAAAAAAGTACAATAAATGTTAAACGTTACGTTTGCAAATATAAACAAATTGATATAAACCATAAACAACACGGCTCTTAACCTAGAGTTAGATATCCCGTATACAAGGTTTTACTTAAGTTATGCTTTTATCATAACTTAGCAGCGGCTTAATTACTAAATTTTAATTTCTCACTATTAAGAAATTAACCTGTATTGTAGGTTCTCTGGAAGCTATTGGTCTTTAGCGATTAAATCGCCTTGTTTATACACTTTTTGTTCTGTCTTAGTTTTCATTTGTTATGTGTTTCGTCTTAATATTATAGAAGTAAGAAGCGTTTAATAAAGTACCTTATTAATCCCGAAATATCCATCTCAGTGTTGTTACTATCTTGCATGAACATTCTGCCCAACTGACACGATGGGCAGACTTATGCCGCGGACACTTGAGTGAGGTAGTGCATCTACATAGTTTATTGTTTATCAAAGCTTCTGTCGCAACCTTCATCATTGTATCTATATGTATATTATAAATGTAAGGGATAGATCGGGACCCCTTCATCCTACTGATTACTCGTTAAATTTTCTAGAATTCCCAGTGAAACGTCCCCGAAACGTCGGAGAGATTACGCGCTTGACTGTAATAGGCTAAAGTGCGTTATGTCAGAGCCTATTAGCAGATTGGTGTTTATTGACCACACGGCCGATGTTTACGTTGGCCAATCGATGCGGTGAGAAAGCCATACACAACCAGCCTAAAGCCACGGTAATATTAACATAGTATTACCGTGCTATAACTTTAAACTTTTTCATCCTAATACATGGCTTTAAAAGCTTAACAGGACCAGATCAATAACCTAAATTGTAAATGTGTCTTTAAGTGCTATAATATTGTTTGAATATTCTTTTAATTTTTTTAAATGTCAATTCACGTTATGTATAACTTTTTGTTCTTTAAACTTTATAATGTTACTTATTTTAAAAAGTTTATTTATTTGCATTGACATAAATAATTTATTAATATTAATAATGTATGTAATAAATACAACTTTATTTGTATGTGCTATTTCAATTATACTCGTACGTGAGTTATTTAACTTTTTTATTTTACTAATACCTCCAGCGAGATATCGAGGAGTGTCATGCACTTTTGTGTTTCAGGATGAGGGCACTAGCTAGTAAAATTACCTGGTATAAGAGATGTAACATCTGTTGTCTCTGGTTTCGGGCCCAGTGCGCAATGACGCAGAATTATAACTGTCTATCAGTTGTTGGTCTACTTCAATCCTTTATATATTTTTGTTTGATCCTCAACCATTCTGTCATAAGGGGAAGTCTTCGCTCAGCTGTGTGGACGTATCATTTGATAGCAGAGTAGTATTTGTTTCATAGCATTTGATAGATACTACCCTGATATCAAATGATACGTCCACTGCTGAGCGAAGGCTTCCCCTAATGACAGAATGGCTGATTATTAAACAAAAATATATATAGTTTAACATCGGTGAACCGCAGCCACGAATAAATACCAACATAAAATAAAATTTGTGCTGTTATTCAATTAGCGAATGTGAAACTATTTACCAGTACATCGGTAGTTATGATTTACTGTGTGTCCACGAGATATCGAGTTATGCAGTACGCAATGCAGGTAGCCACAGACCACACAGGCAAACCGCTGGAAACACCTACTTATGTAACCCACTTCACCAAATATATATTAAATAATATCTATTATCGTATATATCGTATCGTAAAAAAAAACTATTTACGTAGGTGTCATGAGTTAAGTTCTCAATGGAAGTATTAAGAGCTACCATTACTTCCGTTACAACACATATGATTTTACTTTGTTGTAATATTTTAACTGATTTATTTGCAACTTTTTAATTATAGAAATTATGAAGTAACAAAGCATATATACGGTCGAATTCAGTAACCTTTTTTGAATTCGGTTAAAAGAGAGGAAAATATTTTGAGGAAAGGAAAATAGTATCAGTTGACGTGATTTTACATACAGAAATAAGAACCTTATATAACAATGATTGTATTCTTAAATCGGTGAATAGAACCAATGAAAAGGGGTGAGGAAAATAACCCTTTGATCATCAGAGACGCCTTAAAGCGTCACAAACAATAAATTATATCTGTCTGGATTCCTGGCCGTCAAAGGGGTTCTTTTTGTTGCAAAGTGTACAAGATGGTCTGAACGCTCACCTGATGGTAAGTGATACGCCTGACCATGACAGAGGGCATTGAATGAGACCAACTACGGATAAACGGTTATTATTCTCCGTCAATACCGCACTGCTCCCGAAAGGCAACAGATGTAAAATCTCTTATACCCGGTAATTTTACTAGCTACAGTGACCTCACCCGAAACACAAAAGTGCATAGCACTCCCGTTTCACGAGACGATATCTGGCTGGTACCTACCTATCAATGCCGCACTGCGTCCGTCACCCGAGACGACGAATGTTATGTCTCACAAATCCGTTAATTTTACTATATTTATAGGGAATTTGGGCTTCCGGTAAATCTTACTCAATCGACGAAACAAAGCAAAGCGTGGTTTAATGGCGGTTTACTATGAAACCGTGATATCATCATCATCAGCTCATTCAACGTCCCCACCGAGGGCCACGAGCCTATCCGTGTATGGCCTTAGTCGTCCACGTGGGCCCAGAGCGGATTGGCCGACATCGCGCACAACCATTGAATTTCTTCGTAATTCAAAGGTTTCCTTACGATGTTTTCTTCACCGTAAAAACGTATTAGCGTCGGATAAACGTAAATATAATTTCGAAAATACATTGGTACCAACGTGGCGGGATTTGAACTCGGAAAGCAACAGCCCACACCAAAGAGCCACCGACTGGATTTATATGATTTTCGAAATCTAAAAGTGATCTAAGTTTGTTATATGTGAGTTTGTAATGAGAAGATGTTTAATGTCGTCGTTGTCGCTTCATGGAGACCGAGGACGTCCCACGCTAAGTAAATATATTTTTAAATTTTCTAATGATGTCATTTTTATTTACAGGTAAAGGTGAAAATATAAATGAAATGAAATCTCTTTATTTCTGAGAATGTGGTTTACAGGATTTTCGTCAATTATGAGATCAGCACAATCTGCCATTTGTGGCGTAGAAATCTTAGTTATAGCGTTTAACATGCAACACTGACGCTATAATCTAACAGAACACTGACGCGCCGGGTAACTATTCTCAATTGATCGTGTAGATATAAAATTCAATTCAATACACTTTCGGATTAGCATGAACCAAATTTACATAAAATATAACATAGCGCCAAATTGTCCTGATTTAAGTAAAGGGCTTGTATAATGGGGAAACAACGGAGAATGTAAACATTTTTTTTGTATTCAAATAGATAATAAGTTATGCCAAAAGACGCTAAATACTAGCTAAATTTATTCGTAGTCAGATACTTATGTATTATTAATTAGTCAAGACAGAATTAATATATCCTAATTTCAAACTCAAGTGAATGTTAATATGCGGTTTTACAAAGGTAACCCTAACATCATTTGGCACTTACATCGTTCAGTTGAAGGAGCGAATTATTCATCAATCACTCGTCAGAAAGGAATTGATAACAAAATATACCTTAGACATGTATATTTGATAATGTACGATGTTCGTATAGTTGCTTAAGATCACCGTACAGGAATTTGTTCGATGGTATGTTCCTGAAGTTAGGCACGTCGTTGATGGTACCTTGTAGTATTTAAGGTGCAGTTGCTTGGAGAATAGAAAGTATTCTAGACCGAGACTCAAGCGTCGATCTTTACTTAAATAAAGTAAGAAAGAGATGCTGCTATTTATCCTATATATCGCTATCCCGTTCTTACACTGTTTAAGTAAGGATCAACGCTTGAGTCTTGTTTCAGAATACGAGCCTTAGTTTTGTGAAGTGCTAATTTTTATCCTCCAAGCAAGGCCTTAGTTTCACGTTAAGCGTTAAAGTTTTATGTTAAAGTTAGTTAAGATTAAATGGATATTGATAGTGGTGGAAATCAGTTAGTGAGTAAAGTATATACATTGAAGTAAATGCTGATGCCGGTGTGACTTAATTAAACGGTTACACGCTGACAATTAGGAAAATGTGCGGTGTTGACCGTATAAATAAATATCCATCGACATGCACACAGCACCATGTAGCCCCAATGTAGGGAAAGAGCTTGTACTTAACTGATAAACATAGTAATTTATATATATACATATAAAATGCATAAGGTATAGGGGATCGAACTCAGAACTTGTGGTGTAATAGCCGACATGTTTTATGTTACAAAGTATACTCACCTCACGGTAAATGATACGCCCGACCATGACAGACCGGCATTGGTTAAGACTGACAACTGATAGACAGTTAATTTCTCCATCAATAATGAACTGCGCGCGACACCCAAGACAACAAATGTTAGGTCTATTATATTTTCTCTGCCATTACTGACGCTACATTATTCGGTATACGAGACCAATCAGCTCTATCAGACCGTATACGTCACAGTATCTCTACACTCGCTCCATTCAATTCAGTAAATACTATATACTTACTAGGTGGTAGACTCGGTACTGAGTCGTCTAGGTAGGTACCACCGCAGTGCCAGGTATCATCCCGTGAAACAGGAGTGTTTTGCACTTCTGTGTTTCGTGATGAGAGCACTGTAGCTAGTAAAATTACCGGGTATAAGAGACCTAACATCTGTTGTCTCGGGTGTCGGCGGCAGAGCAGTGTTGACGAAAAAATACTGTAATTTATTTCATTTTACATTGTTTCTGTCAGTCAGGCGTATCATCCACTACCAGGTGAGCGCCCTGACCGTCCTGTACACATATAACATAAAAAAGCCTGTATCAGCTCGTTAAATATACTTTCATTTAGCCAACATAACGGAATCCGACTTGTTTATTTCGCGTAACGGTTTAAGACTGATTTATTATTTCGCCGCCGACGTGTCAGGATAATGTTAAAACGAATTTGCTTACATCAATAAAAATTCATGCTTACGTTATATTTTTTGCCGAAGCCTTAATATTTTTACTAAGTATTACACACAGAGTTGTGATCCTGTTTACATATTTTATTTATATTTCTCCATTTTACTTTAATACATTATGTTCTGTTTGTGTTGCAATGTCTAAAAATAATAACATTATTTCTTTCTTTCTATTATATTCCTTAGAACGAAATATACTGTGCTGTGTGAGTGTGTGTGAAGCCTGAACCCCGTATTAGGACGTTATAGGCTAATGAAGCCTGAACGAAGCTAGACTGTATGTGCAACAATCCAGGCTTTAAATATAAAATGTCTCCAATTTAACATCACAGGAGCTCTTTGTCGACCTCGACTCGCTTTAACATAAACTCGGTAAAATAGATGCAATTACGAATAGTGCTCGAAACAGGTCTTATCTTTTTGAAATACCTTATAGCTTTTATTATCCTAGTAATTTGTTTTTAAAAGCAGAGGATATCTTAATGTTTTGCCTTAGTAATAAGAATTGTTTTTTTAATCCTTTTCGTATGATACTTAATGTGACCTGCGTACATGGTTCAACTTCTTTCATTTGAACTCTTTTCACCACATATATATTTAAGTAGCAACCTTAATCAATTACAAGTGTAATCCTATACAATCGTTTTACGTAATTTCTTTATTTATAGCTTATTAACTGTGCCACGCAATATCACCCGTTAGTAAGATATTTTCTCGCTATTTTTCAGCCTTTTAGCTATTATAACATAATAAAAAAAAAGTCATGTATTTAGGACATAAACTTATTACATTGACAATACACATTTGTAAGAGATACAAACAAGTAGAGAAGCCTTAATTACAAAATGCCACGACAAGCACAGCTGACATGGAAGCGATTCATTTTCATATTCTGGATATATCATTTATTCTATGAAATGGGACGAATTTCCAAAGGTTAAAAAGAAAATGTTTCTGCTTCGTCTCTTACACGTAAAAATTAATATTTATTTGCTGTCGATGTAATAATTTTAATAATATAAAATCCACCATCTTGGGCGGCTTTGAATAACTTTCATGCCCCAATTTCAATATTGGATTTGACGTCAAATGTACCGGAACATTTTCAAAAGAAACCCCTCCGGTGGAAGCGACACTAAATACATTTCACTTTGATAAATTGATACTTTGTTTTTTTAATAAGAGCTTCCTTAGGAATGAACAAAATGTACAACGGCGAGTCGAGAGAGGACTTAAGTCCAGTAGAGTGTCATGGCTGATTTAGTAGAGCATACATAGTTTTTTTTCTCTTTATTTTGTACTTAAGTACATATCAGTCCTATATAATCTTATGTTATTAAACATACAGTGTTCAATTAAGCTATTTAGAATAGTTTTACTAATTTGGATAGTTAGAGTATACATAGTTAACAGAAATAGATGTATGGGAAGTAGTTGATTTCTAAAATAGTAATCAAGCAATGGTCTATGCACTGAATCCATCGTCTCCCTTTCTCCATAGGTCATCAAGGAGTACTGCAAAATTTTATCCGTTTGTAGTTGACGTCTCCCGTATTCGGACCAAGCGTTTCGCGTCTACTTTCATTATGATCTGCCTGCGTCTGTGTTTTTGAATGCCACAGGGTTGCAACTTAAACAGGAGTTGTGGAGACAAAAACGAGAGAAAACGCTTTTTCTGGGCAAGCTCGATCCAACTTAGAGCACGTCTCTTCCACTAGGATAGCACTGAGCACAGATCAAGAGGAAGCCTATCATGAAAAAAAAAGCTGGTATCGGTCTCCGTAAACTGCCTCTATATTGAAGATATCCTTGTGCCTGAATATGTGTACGAAACCTGAATCATAGATCTTATGGCCTCTACTTTACTCATTCACCATACATGAAAATATTGCGCATTTTCGCTTTCCGTAGTTTTGGTTTTGCGGTGTCTGTCACTTAGACACTGATTCGTGAAATAGTGTAAACGTAAACGTACTTAACCCGCTTGGCAAGCGGCTTGAAGATATTAGCAGGACCTTATTGAATAGGTAAGTGTTAATGAAACATTGCTGCTGTCCTCAATTTGTTTTCCCTTATCTTCTTGTTACGGCACCCGTATTTCCGCACACCATATTCTACCATAGAAAAAAAATTAAAAACAAATGTCTCTAAATTAATTACAAGGTAAATAAAAAACTGGCTTAGTTTTCGTTCACTCGACTTTAGTCAATGTTGTTAAAAAGTTCAAGCATCTGAATTATTTAAATTGCGAACATTGTGTTCTATGGTGCATAATATGAAAACCGGAAGAAACAACTTTAATTGTCTATGGCAACATACCTACGGGTTGGCATGTGGTATTAACCTTAAAACTGCAACTTCTACTTTACCTACAGTATATAAGGCATGTTTTTGACCATACTAGAAATGTTAAATTTTGAACATTTTAATGTGAAAATTGCGACTTAGCAATTCATTTGTAGCCGGTAATTCCGAAAGCCGCAGCATGCTAACCTCATAATAATTATATTTCGTACATATAAAACTAAAATTAACAGGGTAGGTACTTTGTGAAAATACAATGAAAAAATATTTACATTGTTTACCGGGAGTACCCAGGAATTTGCCTCTGTCTTCAGCCCTGAATGCAGCTATACTGAAACCATAACTTATAAATAAGAAGTCACATCGTATGAATGGGCTGGTGAGTGTCAGTGGCTCATTGGTGTGGACTATTGGCTTCCGACCTGGAGGGTGCAGGTTCAAACCCCGCCACGTACCAATGTATTTTCGAAATTATATGTACGTTTATTCGACGCTCTTACGAAGAAGGAAAACATCGTGAGCTGATGATGATCTACTTTCAATGCCTTCTGGTAATTTCATAGTTAATTCAATATGTTAATAATGAGGTATTTCATTGTGTTTTAATATAACAACACAAAAGCGATTGAATTGTACTTAACCCGGCGTCATTGTGGTAGGAAACAGTTACATGAACGTTGAGGTGGGTCAATTTTACCCATATATTTAATACATGGTATTTCTATAGTTTATAAGTAAATTTATAAACTGTGTTATTATATCAGTAAGAGGGTATTCTGGTTGTGATAATGCAAACGAAAAATTATAATTTAGTAATGCTTTATTAAGTTCCATCTACTTTTATATAACTTACCAAAAGGGTACAAAATTAAGATCTCTTACGTTTTCATAAAATTCCTATAGAAATAACGTAACTTTTCGGTTATTTTTGACACTTTAACCCGCATAGCTCGCAGCGCAGTTGCTATCGAATTGATTTCTCTTCGAAAACATTTAGAGCATAGTATTGGTGACAGCTACTGAGCAGAAGAGCAACGTCTCGCGCGTACTTTAAAAAATATTAGAAATTCTAAACTAAGCGGGTCATTTTGACCCAACCTCAATGACGCCGGGTTAAATATGTAATAACTGAGGAAGCTACCATACCGGCACTGTCGCGCCGCGTCTAAATAAATTACAGCAATTTCAACGTTATTACACGCCGACATATTATGTAATAATGACTTTCATTATATTACACTTTGGCTTCTGTGTTTTATAAGAGGTTGTTCAGAAATTAATAATATTACATCGTAAACATTACTTTTGTATATTTTTTGACATCAATGCACTACCTTACTAGGTAGTAAACTTGATACTGAGTCGTCTAGGCGGTCGTGCGTAGTACGGAAGGATAGTCACGAAACGTAATAGATGAATCTATTGTCTACGCGCGTTGTACGTTTGAGCGACTAGGTAACAGGACGGTCAGTTCGCTCACCCAGTGGTAAGCGATACGCTTGACCATGACAGATGTAGTGTTGAAGAAAATTAATAATAGTAGGTAGTAATTACTTTCCGTCAACCGTGCCCTGCGCCCCTCACCCGAGTCGACAGATTTTAGGTCTCTTATACCCGGTAATTTTACTAGCTACAGTGCCCTTGTTTCAAAACACAGAAATGCAAAACACTCCTTTCACAGGACGATATCTGGCACTGCGGTACCGGCTACCTACCTATTTATAGACGACTCCGTACTCAGTCTGAAAAAAGTAATAACAACATTGACTGAAGCGATGGCAAATGCAAACGCAACCCTTTATTGGCTCGCAAGCCCCTTTGCGTGACAATAAAGGGATGTGCACCAATGAAAGCAAAATGGCGAAAGCGATTTCGTATGGGGACAAATACTGCAAGCACACGCCGGCGAGATTAAAACTGCCGAAGGGTTAATTAACTTGTGCTGCGGCGGGTATCGACGCGGGAAATTAAATGCTGCTTTTATAAATAGTCCAATGTTTTGACGACCTGTTTTGGTGTAATAGTTTGAAGTTGGCTGTTATCTACACCAACGGTTTATTTTTTAATTAGTAATTGTTATTAAAAGTCAACTCACTTTTGCCATTTTTGGATCTAAAAGTAGTGGCGGCGTTATAAAAACACACAAATTGTGTGTTCCTGATCAAAGATTGATATTAAAAAAATGTTCATTGTATGGCCATAAAAATATATACTAAAATTCCTGACATTTTCAATACATTACATTATAATAAATTTAAACATAGTTTACATAAGTTTCTTATTGATAAAATGTATTATGAAATTGTCGATTTTTTAAAGATAGTATTTGAAATAAATTAATTGTTTTTAAATATGACATGTTATATTAAATATCAATGCTTTAAAATGTTAACGAAATTATTATTTATGTAAAAAAATATTAAGCCATAGTCGTATACGTTTTAAAGAACAAAATTTTTGCACGTCAAATTTTCGACTGAATATGTTGGAATTGTTTTGATATGAACGCCAAATTGTAACCATATCCTTGCAAATAAATGATTTTATTTTTATGATTATAAATCATCTGCTCGTTCATAACACTGAGACTTGACAATTTGATCAAGCTAATATTATTTAGCTCTAAAATAAAGGTACATTCTACAATTTTGGGAAGTAACAAACGATGAATAGAATAGAGCCTCTCCAGCGACCGCCCCTTTGATGTACTCCAGAAACTTGCCACTTATATTAATTAGGGTCCCGCCGAGTGCCCACTGATCCCGCGATCGTGCGTATGATGAATAACGAAGGCGTCCTTAGTACGAAGCTCTCTTTGCTGCGGTGCGTTTAGTAAAAAAAGGTCATTTTGTGCGAATTATTTTGAGATAAAAAACAGCTATTTACGGCAAACAATGTAATTGATACGAAGAACTTAACACGAAGAACTATATACAAGAATTGTTTTTTTTAAAATTTTTTCTACTTATCGTATTTCCTTTTGCTGCCTCCGTGGTCTAGTGGACTTAACCTGGTGGTTGTTTAGAGGAAGAATCATCACTTTTGTGCGATTTTCCCTAGTTTGGTTTATTCTTAAAATGGGACCACCTCTGAAGTGTCCTCTTCCCAACAAAAATAGTATCATCAAAACGGTTCATTAACGACGAAAATATCTGCGAACAAACTTTAAAAAAAGCATGTATACGGTCGAATTGAGTAACCTCCTTTTTTGAAGATGGCTACAAAAGGACGTTTTGGGGGTTTTTTTACGAACTGACTACTGCTTTTGGCCGCAGATGGCTTTTACAGCACCGGGCAATTGGCGAGCGCAGATGGCTCTCAGCCTAAACGTTTCGGGTATTCAGTAACCTCAAACACTGCACAAAACACAATGCAAAGCGTTGTTTCACAAAGGTTTTCTTAGGCGTCGTGGTATCACTCTCTCAGGTCGGACCAGCCCATTCGTGCCGAAGGCCTGCACTCCCATACTATACAAGAATCTTCGTGACCCATTGGCGTGCACATAAAGCAAATAAGCAGTGTATACCCTGTGCGTCCAAACAACCCGCAAAATCGCCGACACATTAAATGATTTCCACTTATTCGCCCATCTCCCTCAACATATTTGGAACTATAGCACTTAATTTGATCATAATAAGGTCATAAATGGCACTTAATTTGACAAAAATGTTAATTATTTAATATTTTCGCGATTAGTGTCACTCACTTTGCATACCCTACTCGTAATCTCTGTGCAAATGAATCCACAAAGGATTCTTGGATCTATATTATATATTACCTATTGTCACTTTAGTAACTAAACAACTCCGACGGGTAATTCCTTATAAAGATAAGATAAAAATACTTTATTGCACGAAAAAATCATACAATACAGAAAAAAAACAAGTACAACATGTGCGGCCTTATTGCTTAGGTAGCATTTCTTCCAGGCAACCTTTGGATGAAAGAACAATGCGTTGCGATGCGTAATGGTCAGCGGGCTAGTGCAAAACAAGTAAAATCGTTATTCTAAATAACTACAAAATTATAACATAATAGTACATATACTAAGTACACACTACTACTTATAATCTACTACATAAATAATTAAAGAATAAACTAATAAATGTATATAATAACTAATACGTAACTAAGTAATGAAATAGGATAAAACAAACTACTATCAGAATTATATGAAAGGAATGACAGATACAGTACCTACAGCACAGGAATAAAAGTGAAAGAAAGTAAAAATCACAAAGATTTTATTTGTTCCAAGTAACGTTTTATGTATAAATTGTTGACAAGATCAAAATTCAAATGCACGATGAAAAATCAAATTGAACTTTGACGGAAACCGGTCGGCGATTCGGGCTATTGTCAGGGGAAATTAAACAAAGCCTGGTTGCAGCCCTTTGGAGCCTTTAATCTTTAATAATAACATGTGTTCCGTTATGTCATAGTGTTTTCATCGTGGGTACCTCAAACCTTTTATTGACTTTTGACATTAATTAACTCATTTATTTGTGCCATTAGTGAACGATTAGTTAACCCGTTCAGGTTGGTCAGTGCGATCAGTTGGTGGTAAGTGATACGCCTGACCATGAAAAAGCATTGTTGAAAAAATGAATAACAGCAGGTAGTCAATATTTATCCGTCAATATTCCTCTGCGCCCGTCACCCGAGACAACGGATGTTAAGTCTCTTATACCCGGTAACTTCACTGGCTACAGTGCCCTCGTCCCGAAACACAAAAGAGCATAAACACTCCTGTTTCACGGGACGATATTTGGCACTGCGGTGGTACTTACGCAGACGACTCATTATTGAGTCTAAACGGTTACTGCGGTGGTACCTACCTAGACGACTCAGTATCGAGTCTACCACCTAGTACTGTTACTAATCACCAAGACTTTCGTAGCACAATTGCTACGGTTTCTGCTACGATTTACAATTCAGTGCTACGGGTCTACGATGTTGCTGCAGAATTATCGTGTACGCGCTGGTTGCGACAAACCCCCCCGCAACGCCCTAAGGCGAGGTTCGAGTCGGTCGGGAACGCCCGTAGGCTCGTCATGTAAATTTTAAGGCTGAGAGCCATCTGCGCTCGCCAATTGCCCGGTGAATCTGTAAAGACCATCTGCGGCCAACAGCAGTAGTCAGTTCAAGAAAAAAAACACTCTATAAACTTCTAAAACATATGCATCTATATTACTATTATATCTCCTACACTGCTTTTTTTGTTATTATAGATTGATATTAAACTTGACTGATTAATAATAATTTTGTAAAAGATACTTAAACACGATATACGGAATATAACTTGCTTTATTTTATTATTTTAATAACTAATGATATTATTCTGTAAATTACACACATTTTGAAAATAATGACTACTGAGTTTTTTGCTGGATTCTTCTTAGTAGAAAATTACAGTCTGATCCAGTGGTAGCTTCATTTGACAATAATGAGTGTTCTGTAAGGACTTTTTGAAGAAGAAAGACTTTGATTTTGAAGGTCCCATCTTTTCAACCTGTCGCAAACACTGCTGGACAAAGATCGCTCCTATTCTGCGGCAAATATCCCGGATCTCTGCTTTTCTCATTTAGCTTTCACCAATAACCTTTCGTTACTATATATATATAGTATATCTTTTAAAAAAGCAATATTTTTATTCCCCTACGTAGCAGGTTTATGTCACTGGATTCTAGTAAAGAACTATCTCAGTTTACATCAAGTTTCCAACCAAAAATAAAATAAAAATTTATTTATATCAGTGATCACAAAATTTCCTTGTTCAGTATTAGGAAACAGGAGATTCCGCTCGTATATCACTTACATGTTTCTGTGAGTAGAAATATCTGCCTATATTCTTTTGATAAAAGGCAGTAAAAATAATAAACTTATATAATTTTTAAGCATGATAAGTTTTCAAAATTCAATAACACACAAAAACAATTTTGTGTGAATGTGTGCGTGTGTATGAGTGTGCGTGTATTCACGAACATCCAACGTTTAAACAGTAATTCCCTCTCACCGTTCACATCGTGTCCACTTAGGTACACCGTAAAAAGTTGTAGTAATCGCTCAATACTTATCTGACGTAAATCTTTCCATTAAACCGGATTTATCGGGGGAAAAGTTTAATTGGACCCACCGTGAGTCGGGAGGGGGCAGAGGGTAAAAATTTCTTAAAGTTTTATGAATGGCGTCCACTTCCGACTGTTATCTTATTACCACAGCATCCCGCTTAGTCAGGGTACAAATCTTTTTTACTTTAAAGTGAATTATGTCTAGAGAATACGTAATGAGGCGCGTGATTTACAACTTTCCGTCGGGTCATTGGTAGAAGGACACCGTTGGGCTTAACGGGATTCTTAAGAATTAAACTTAAGAGGTATGTTAATATGCTGGACTTGCGTTTGAACTAGGACTTGGTCTTAATTTGAACGTATCTAATTTCCAATAACACCATATGGGTCGTCAAATAATAAATAGGTACCTAAACAACATGTTTAAATTTACCTTACCTAATATTGTTGCTTAAAATAGGCACACGCTTACCTTACCTAAAACTGCTATATAGATAACTGTTAGGTAAGTATAAGGTATGACGACTCATTTAGTGTAGTGGTTGAGACATCGGCTCTCACACCAAAGGTTCCGGTTTCGATCCCCGGGCAGTGCAAACATTTGTGTGCATGAACATCTTTGTAATGGTCTAGGTGTTTTCCATGTATAATATGTATGTATTTCCAAAAATAAAAGTATATAAGTATGTTTGTCCGTTGTTTAGTATCATTATTAGAGGTTTCTGCTTAGATCGGGGCTAAATGGCGCTGTGTCAATGTCAGTGGATATTTATTTTTATGTTTTCGAAATCCTTCAGATTTATGGGACCACTATTTAGGTCCGGCCTTTGGCCCTTCGGTCCAAAGTTATGTGTGGGGTCGAAGCAAACAGAGACCCTTTTTCGAATGGTTAATCTGTGTATGAGTTACACGTGGCGGATGCCATCACAGAATGCACAATTATGATACAACCCACGATGACCCCGGCCAGGTGTAAAGACTATTGCAAATATATGGAAACTACGATACCCTACTCTGGAATTGTGTTTTGGTGGACTACAACCTTATTATTACTTTTAAATGCACCATACCTAAAATTGTTCCTTCAAATAGACACACACTCACCTGACCTAAAACTGTTTTATAAGGAGGTACACAATTTTATGTAAATGTATGTACTTGTTTATTTGTTAAAATGTCACCATAATGCTGTCGTCAAGGGGTTCTATGCGTAGTATTGTTTTAAGAATTACCGAAATTTATTTTCTAATTTTACATTTCCCGCGCATTGTACTGCCCATGACGGTTAGTTTATGGTTCAATTAACGGGTGAACCAGCTGTTACCGGGTAAAATTAATGTGGTTTTAACGAGAAAATAACATTTCCTACTGAATTAAGTAGTATCTGCCTCTGTGGTCTATTGGTAAAAATAAAATTCACAATAACAGACAAGGACAATACAATTATACAAATGTAAAAAGAAAAAAAATTGTGGTCAGAAGGGCTCTGGCGCAGCTCATGCTGTCTGTGCAGGTATATACTCGTTATATTAAACAGAAGTAATCGGACACGGCAGCGCTGTTATTCTGCTTGGGATGGTCTTTTCGATTTTTCCTGTGAACGGGCTTCACAGCTTCATCGGCCGAGTGTTGAGCATTACGGCTCTCAGCCTAAATTATTTCTGAGTGGCCACCAATTCGGTAACATTAAAAAGTTTATATTATTAGATTAAAGACTAAATACTTTAATTTGCACCAAGTAAATATTTTTTCTTTCTTTCTTTCTTTTGCAATATGGGGACCTAGAGGCTGAAAATACGTAGGTTGAGTGCACTCTTGTATATTAATCTATATTAAATAATTTACAACTACGCTTATATTCTAACTTAAACCTATGTGAGGTAGGTTGCTTACACACACTACACTTGCCTAAGTTCAATGAGTCTTAGCGTAAATTTTAAATCGCCGCTTCCGTAGGTCGTCGGTTCTTATTGTACAAAAAAACGGACAATCTTTCTCCGTTTCTTCAGTTTGGTTAGGAAACTGAAGGTTGAATAGCTCACGTATTGTCTGAAAAGAAAGATGATGATATGCCGGTTATTACTTCAAACCAGGTCAGAGTAAGGCAATTTGGAATCTCTGAAAGCAAGACTGAAGATAGATCAGATCTTCATAAGAAAACCATAGAAAAAATTACCTAACGCGATTTAATTCGAAAATACATTGCATTCAATGTGTTAGAGTTAAAGCAATGGTATACCATACCCTAATACTGCACGTTACTTGTGCCTACATAATTCATTGCAGTAATAAGCTCAGTAACAAATATATTACGAGCACAAACAAATGAAAATAACTCGCCTATTGTACATATTAGATCCGATCCAACGGGGTAAACAAATAACCTCGATAAGGGCAAATAATGCGAGGGGCAGATCCTACAATAACAAAGCAAGGGCTGAGACCCCGTGAATTTCATTACTATTAGTGCATATTGTTGTAGCAGTTACAAAGAAAATATGAATCAATACGGGTGGATGAAAACTATTTTTCTCTCTGCTTTGAAAGGCACGTTAACCCATTCCTGGATTCTATCTAAGGATGGTAATCGCTAACACCGTGCCGGACCAATCCGCATTGGGCCGGCACGGTGGGCGACCCAATATCCCCATAGAGAAGGATATAGATTTAAAATATAGTATTTTAATGCGACATACATTCTTTCTTTATTTCTGATCATAGGGAAATATTCTTAATTTAGAATTTAAACTAAGAAACGAGTTAGCAGTTAGAATGCCATCTCATTAGAGAACTAAGAAATTCTACTGAGGAAACAAAAGCTTAACGCCACAAAACCAATTATTTAACCGATTCCATTATAACAAACAGTTCGCTGCACTGCGGAATACCGTTTCACCGAGGATTAAAGTTGCGCAACAATCCCCGTTATGGAAGGCGAGGTGTTTGGCGAATTTTCACCTCGATTGTTCATAAACACTTACAAATATTGAATGCTAATGACAATGTTTGAATACTGATGATATTTCAATGAAAATCCCTTTGTATTATAATTAACAGTGACAGATAAACCAAGTATCAGAAAATTCGTTAAGTCATAGAATATCAAAACATGTCGAAAACTGTGTTCGAACTATCGCTGTCTACTCATCGAATTGATGATACAAAAAACTGAAGTACTCCGAGATTTGAAAGACGCGTTAGCCTATGTTTACTAAGTATGGTAGTCGTTTACACCTAGTTTGTATACAACCCAATCTTATAAACTTGCTGTCTGGTGAACCTTTGCCCAAAAGTGGGACTTTAAACGTTGGTTGTTTGAAGGGGTTAAGCGTACTACTTCCTGCTATGATCTGCACGTGTGAGAAGTATATTATATCAATTTATACACTTTTTCTTATAATGGGACACTCTTCAAATACGAACTGTCAACATTATCGTAACCAATTGCTTGACATCGCTCTCAATTCATGGCATATATCTCCGGCCTCCTCTATCCACGTCCAGCCTTCCTAAACCCTCACGCTACATCGAACCCGCGATCTTCCAGTCATTAATACTCGTCACATCACCAGTGCAGTTACACGGCCTAATCCCGGATGAATCCCCCTCGCAGACAGGTGGGATTACACGAATCCCGCTGATCCCGCTCTTGATTGACCTTCTTCAACCGGAAATATGTCTTTTTTACGGGCGTGTAGTAAAGGAAGACTGAGTGGGTAAACGAATAACCTGAAAGGGTTCTTAGGCTTTCAAGATTTAAGATTTTGTGACATGAAAAGTGTTATGTAGTAGTAATTTGTGGGTGCATAAGCAATTCATACTGGATATAATAGGGTTTAATTTAGTATAATACTAAGGTTGAATAAGGTATTAATAGGTTTTTTATGTTATAATTGTACAGGACGGTAAGGACGCTCACCTGATTTCTAAAGAGTTGAGTGAGAGGGATCCGCAGAGTTCTGGAGAAAAGATCGTGCTAAGTAACAATCGTATTTTAAGAAATCATTGAATCAGCCTGTTAAAAAGTTTATACGCATTGAAGGCTAGCCACTGGTGTGCTATGTTGGGGCTGATATACAAAAGGACCGTAAAATTATAGTAAGTTCATATACTTATTAGATCTATCAAAGGACACAGAAAATTTAAAATTCAAAATTATTTGACTTCAGAAACTTTTTGAGTTTAACGAAGGAACCACAATGCATATCAGTGAAAATCGGCCAAACCATCCATTTCAAATGGAAAAACTCCGCACGAAGACAAAGAGTCTCCATTGTGCTTCTCTTTAAATAAAAAATTAACATTTAATCAGCACGGTATGAAGGAGGTTCCTGTCTAATTTACCACTCTGGGCGCTTTCTCGTAAGAACCAGATTAACATTTCATATGGCATTAAGGTTTGCCAAATTCAAAGTACTCGTAAAATATTCTACAGAGCTATGTCGTCTTTGTTTTGTGAGTTGTTAAAGCAAAATTAGATATGACTTTGCAAGATATTTTGATGAGAACAAGTTTTGACATAAAGGTCACGGTTTCCCAGAGGCGAAGTACAGCATGAGCTTTTTCTTTAGTTATTTTTTCAAACTGATTTCTGCTGTTGGCCACAGATGGCCTTTAACGTTTCACCGGGCAATTGGCGAGCGCAGATGGCTCTTAGCCTTAAAATTTACACAACGAGCCTAAGGTCGTCCCAGAGTGGGACTCGAACCTCGGCTTATGGTGACGTGAGCTGCCGTCTACGGCCTCGTGATCCAAGGTGCCTCGCACCTCGAAGGCCCACAAACGCAAATTGAAGTTAGAGTCATCTATTCTAGCAATAAATAATGAAAAGATCCGGCTAACAAGTATCTGGCAATACTAACCTTACCACAATCGCTTTTTAAGAGAAACGTACAATGAGAAGTTGCATTATTATGAATAAAAATTGGAGTATCTTATTTTATTAGCAAATACTGCAATCTCTACTGCGTGAATTATGGCAAAACCCTCGAGCCTTGAGGCATTGTGACGATACGGGCAGTTAATGTAGATCAACCATGGCGTACGACCAATTTGATCAGTGCTAGAGAACTTTCATATCTACATGGATATGTATCCTATATATATCTCAATGTTTCATTTAAGTTGCATACAAAAAGTTAATAATTATGTTACATTGAGCGGTTGGTTAGTTCATATAGTGGTGATCAAATAAGTTGAAATATGATATAATATACATGATTTTTATTTTATTTAACCAGTACAAAAAAGGATTACTAAAATTATATAACATGCCGCTAGGTGAGCCCGTCACCTACACGATAGTAAAAATCAATCCACGTCATCATACATCTCAATCTTAGTCCAAGGCGTTAACTGCCCTTTCCGTGGAACGATAAATTTTGCCCCCCCCACAGGATAATAAAAAGCTAACGATCACGGACACGCGATAAAACAGGAGAGGCGTGCCTTAATGAGATTGGCTCTGATTTCCCGTAAAATCATTTCGATATTACAAATTGAAAAGCAAGTGATTACTCGTCGATTTCATGTCTCATACAAAACAATATAATTCTAAATTGTATTTAATTTTCTATATTTTATTTAATTAATAAGATAGCCTTTAATACATTAGAAAACGCATAGGGGCTAACGTAAAATTAAGCGCATATCAGCCTGTCAAGCGTCGGCTCAGTGTGCGGACTGTCGCCTTCCTACCGGGAGGCTGAGTTCAAATCCCGACACGTACCAATGTATTTCGAATTTCGAAAAATATATGTACGTTATCCGACGCTCTTACGGTGAAGGAAACATCGTGAGGAAACCTTCATGCACGCCTGCGAAAGAGATCGAAGTTGTGTTGAAGTCGTCCAATCCGCATGGGCCCGCGTGGACGACTAAGGCCTAATCACCCTATACGTAGGCTCGTGCCCCTAGGGGACGTTTAATGAGCTGATGATGATTCAGCCTGTCACACCTGAAGCCGGGGCAGTTAAATTCAATTTGATGGCTAAATTATTTGCAATGGTTGTTTTGAGTCCGCCTCTTTTGGGTACCTACATTAATATAAGATTTTAGTTGGTGTTTTCTATGTAAATATACAAAAAAATGTAAATAAGTTTGTTTATTCGTTGTTAAGTACCCATAATACAGGCTTCACGCTTAACTTAACTTAGGGCTAGATGGCGCTGTGTGAATGTCAGTGGATATTTATAATTGATAGTTATATTTGAACTCTAATTGCGGAAAACATGGATAACCCCACTTCTAACTTGAACCTCAATAATTTCATAAAATTGTAACATCAATTAACTCGAAAGTTTATTCAAACTCATAGGCGACAAATTTTAATAATGGATAAGAAATGACATTCGCGTAAGCTTTATAAGGATAACCGTACGAACAAATCCCATAAAAAGTTTAACATTTCCCTTATCACGTCGCATCTGAGACAGACAGCTGTGTGGATCATCTTTAAATGGTTTTACCTTTTGTAACGTCTAACTTTTTTACCGTGGTTTGACTACGTAGTAAGCTAGTAACTAAGCAGACAATCAGCCTTGTAAGTGGTTACTGGCGCCAATTATGTGTCTTGTATCTAATAACGAGTTGTTCTGAATTTGGGATTAAGCCGTGATATTTTTATTTCTGTATTGAAACTGTACCTAATAATTTCATTATATGGGAGCTCTTTGTTCAAATCATTATGGCTGTAGTAGTTCTCTTGTCTCTGTATTTTTTACTAATTCATAATTATTTACTTCTTACAAAACCTTGTGGCATGAACACCAATCAGGTTTCACAACTAAAAACAAAAGTCAACAATTACCAGACATAATTAATAGATTAATTAACGACGATTGATAGCTGTTTGCCTTACAAGAGACGATGCTTTGTGTGCGTGATATTGGAGGTCTCTCATTATTATGTATCACAAAGGTTCTATGTATTTGCCGTATATACATCAAGCATCTGGTGAATATACAGTATATAAAAGCATATTATAATTGAAAGCTTATTCTTTAACCTAACGTTTGATGATTTAATGTATAGAATGAATGTATAATGACAACCTATTTGGTGTTATGGTTGAGATGTCGACTATTACACCAAGGATTCCGGGTTCAATCCCCGGGCAGTACAAACATTTGTGTACATGAACATGTCTGTTTGTATTGGTCTGGGTGTTTCTATGTATAATATATATTGATTTACAAAATAAAATATGTTTATCCGTTGTTTAGAACATATATAACAAGCTAATACGTAGTTTAAGGCTAGATAGCGCTATTTTATAGCGTAAAAATTATATATAAAATGTTTACACTGAACATCTAAATAAACATTTATGAACGGATTGGTTATAAAGAATAAAGCCGCAATTGATATTATAGTACAAAATCATGTATTGTTTTATTTATATGGCTCATGGTGGTACTTTGCCTGTCGATCTGGAGGGCGCAGTTGCAAATCCCACTATGTACCAATTTATTTTCGAATTTTCGATAATATAGTCCGACGCTCTTATGGAGAACATCGTGAGGAAACCTGCGCACGCCTGCGAAGAGATTCAAAGGTTGTGCTTGAAGTCGGCCAATCCGCACTAGGACCTGGACGATTAAAGCCTATACACCCGGGTATAGGTAAGCACGTGCCCATCAGTGGGAACGTTAATGAGCTGCTGATGTTGAAAGTTTAACCTTTTTTATTTCTTAAGCAACAGGGAGCAAACCAGCAGACGGCTTGTTCCCGATGGTAAGTGACACTGCTACCCATGTACAAATAATATAAATATAATGTATATTTGTTTTATTGTGGAAAATGATACAATAAAGTGTAAATTTTTCAGTTTTACTACTAATACACATGGAAGAAGTTTAAGAGATATTAGCATAAACTAACTAATACTCGTACGTGGTCTACCCCTGATTTGGTGAACCCAAGCAATCCTGGTAATTTTGTGACTGCTTAGACTGTATAGATGTAAAAATAAAAAAAGTTTGTCACTTTTTTCTCTGGATTTAAAGCCATCACAAATGTAACTTTTACACCTAATTGTAAAATCAGATCAAAAACGAGCCTTGAGCTCAACTTATTTTTGAATATTCATCAAAGAATTTATTCGTTAGCATAGCGATTTAATTAATCAACGACAACGCAATCGAACGCAACGAATTCGCAAGTTTCATCCCGTTTGCCAAGGTATCCAAAAGATTATGGCAAAAACATAGTGTTGAAAAAAATTACAACAAAAAGGTATTTTTTTCATGGAACATATGAATTTAATGATATATCTGGAAAATAATGAATTGAAGGAGAATTTACATTCTTTTTATATTTGTATTTCAGTTTTAAATTTATCGTACTCCACAGCTGAATATACATTTTTTGATAAGATAGGTATACCTATCCTCTGCCGCGCGGGGTGGTAGGAATGGGGCCGAATGAGAATATATTGAAAAATAAATGTTTTTTATTTACCGTTTTTTTTATATTTACCGCATTCTCGCAGTAAAGTCCCTAAGGTGAAGATTTAGAAAAACCGTACAAATACTGCTATCGCAATCTCTCACGCTTCATCGCTCTGCTACCCACTGATCATTTTCAATTTCAAAGCGTATAAGAAAATGTTAGAAAATTTCACGTTTCGTGACTTTGATTTTGGAGGGCGCCTAGCCTAATTGGATCTTCGCTCATAATCTAGTTATTTTTGATTAAAATATACGAACAAACAAGTGTTGACTGAGTTATTTTTCTTTGGAAAAATTAGGAAAAAATATTAGGAATGGCTCATTGTGTGGACTATTGCCTTCCGATCTGGTGCAGTTCAAATACAGCCCCATACATGTATTTACGAATTTTAAAATATTAAAAATTGCGTTAAGTTCTTAACGCTCCCTTTTTTTAGGTTCCAACGTACTCGTGCACCTTCCGATAACGATTGTCATATTCATAATGGAAAAGATAAAAGGTGCTCTGACAACCTTTATTGGTGATCAAGGCAGTGCTTATGTCAGGACTCAAGTTCCATTTTTTTTGTCTTACCCAAATAAAATTCGTCAATATGGTGATAAATTATGGCATTACTGCTTAATAGCGCGAGCTCTTAGAAGCTGTCTGTAAAAGACCATCGCATATTGATATTAATTTTAAAGTTAACCCTATTTCCATTTTATTTTTATGCAGGATGACACAGGAAACCCACAATTTCTTCCCGAAAATATATATAAAAAAATTGATCAAAATTTCATTGTGTATGGATGCGCCGTTGATGAACTGTATCTTGAAAATCTAACAAAAGTACTAGTAGGAACTAGTGATCAGTATTTCACCCATATTCCTTCTTATTCTGATCGAAATATCTAAATAAAAATTAACTAGGTCGTTGACTGGATCGACGCACATATTTCCCATGAAAAAGGAGTGCTATGCACTTCGCTGTTTCCAGAAGAACGGATTGTAGCTAGTGAATTAATTGGGTACAAGACAAGATATATCGTCTTGGTTACAGCGACAAACGGCTTGAAACTTGTAATCTTTATTTTTAAGTAGTCAGCGTTCAGATTGCAATATCTTAATTAAACTTAAAATATCGTAAGAAATGACTTTAACCGTAGGATTTCTCACTGGATTCGAATTCATACACCCAAATCAAGCAGCGGTAATCTCAACGCTCAGAATGTAAGGTTGAAGAAAAGTAATGAACTAACATACGTTCAAATCATGTCTGTTGTTTCATTCTGCCCTGTATACTCGACGGACTTGTGACCCCATAAAAAGTTACATGCTAAGCCTTCTGAAAGTTTCTTTACAGTCGAACTTCTTCACGACGAACCCTTTGAGAACTTTCGAGAATGATTATGAATAATTTCAGTGACAAAGGGACGTTTGTTTTTGAACAAAATGTTTCTCCGTGACATTTTTAGATAGTATATTTTATATCTGAATTGCATTGTATCTTATTTTTGGGTATATGTAACTTTAGGGACTTCTTTATAAGAGAATTTACTCTTAATATCTTAATTTTTCGCTAATTAGAGCGTCGGTGGCTCAATGTGTGACTGTCGCCTTCCTACCGGGAGGCTGAGGTTCAAATTCCGACACGTACCAATGTGTTTCGAATTTTCGAAAATATATGTACGTTATCCGACGCTCTTACGGTGATGAAAACATCGTGAGGAACCTTCATGCACGCCTGCGAAGAGATTCAAGGTGGCGTGAAATCGTTCAATCCGCACAGGCCCGCGACGACTAGGGCCTAATCCACCCTATACGGGTAGGCTCGTGTCCCTCGGTGGAGATGTTTAATGAGCTGGTGATGATGATGATGATGATGATCTTATTTTTTTAGTTTACCATTAAGATTATTACCATTACCCAGAGACTACCAGTCTGCCAGATCAGTGCTCTTAAGGTGTTAGTTACTAATATGTGACCTAAATAGTTTAATTTCACTGCGTGGTCCACCTTACTTATAGGTGTGAAGACCCATGTGGTATAATTGTTTAGAATTTTCCATCAAGAGTTCTGTTTTTAATCCCAATACAGGAACAAAATGCGTGTAATACGAGTATGAATGTACTCGTATTACAAGAATGTATAGTAATGATTAAAGTCGTTGAGCACGTTCCCATAGTATTAAAAATAACCTTGCCCCAAAATACCAGTAAAACATACCACCGATGCTTCCACTATGGGCCGAGCGTTCTCTCATATTGTCAAAGAAAATATGCCATAAATAACATCGGAGCATTTAATAACCTGTGAGAGACAGGTGATAATTCACGTAAGATCTAATAGAAGGCAGAAGTTTGAAAACTTCGTTCGCGTTCGACCACGTTGCGCTGTTCGTATTTACTAAGAAACTAATTTATGACATAGTTTAAAATCGTACTTACAAATTTATAGATAACTTTATAATAGTATTAAAGTATGATTTCCGTTGTTTAATACCTAACCTTATTACAGGCTTGATGCTTTGTTTGGATACAGCTGTGTGAGTGTCTGTGGATATTGACTAATTGATTGCGTATGAATTCAAGTATAAAAGGGACGCAATTGCATCGCAATATATTTTTTTAAATAACAAAGTTTACAAGACGGTCAGGATGCTCACCTGATGGTAAGTAATACGCCTGACCATGGCAGTACGGCATAGATTGAGAGATTGAGACCAACAACCAATAAGCAGTTATTATTCTCCATCAATGCCGCATTGCGCCCGACCCCCGAGACAACAGACGCTACGTCTCTTATACCCGGTAATTTTACTAAATATACTTTGTCGTGCCAAATAGTAAACTAGGCTCTGGCGATCTCCCAATACACACTGGACCAACGCATTGAGTTTGTCTGAATCCTCGTCGGGCCTTCTATATTTACCTTTACTCCTGCAAAACTAAGCTTAATTTTCCTGTTCTTTATTCACCCGGGACACTGCCCTCTAGGCACTATAGAAAATTCTAAAAATCATAACATTCATCATCAGCCTATAACAGCCCACTGCAGAGCACAGGCCTTTCCACACATGCTGGAGGTTAAGCATCACAACTTAGTAAAACAACAACTAACTAATGATCCTTGGAAACATATAAAAAATATTTCCTAATAAAAGTAAAAGCTTATGATCAAATTGTTCATTATTAGAAAATAGCTTTTGGTTACATAACGTCAGATTAATGGTAGTGTTTGGAAAAGTGTTACCATTCATTATTGACAGGTGATTTATTAGTTTCGATTCTTTATTAAGTTAATACGATGTTGATAAGGAAAATAGGCCTCGGTTTTGTGAATGGTTTACATTAGCTACTATACACACAAGGTTACGAATGATTACTATGAAAAGAAGAGGGTCCTTTATTTGTAATTTCTCATTTTACGTAGTATATGTCAAGGGCCTATAAAAATACGCACGGAGTCTCCCGGACAGCAAAAGTGTGTCGAAATTCAGCCATTTTTGTATGGAAAGCAACTAATATCAAGATATTTGGCTCGCATCTGTTAAAAGCCGAGAAAAAAATAAAGACATGGTGTGCGACAAGTAAAATGGTGCAAAAACCGTTTTCACTGACAGGATTTCTCGAGGGGTTGGGGGGTGTTACCGTACTTTTCTCCGGTAGACGCAATGTCTTTAATTTCTCGATGTTGAGATATGATTTTTTTCATTATTTTCTTTGAATAGACCCAAATTCGTGCCTTAAAATCGTCATAACTTTTTAATTGTTGCTGCAATACCGCAAGTTGACACGTCCTTGTTTTCTGTAATGTGTTTCTATTCTAAATTGTACTATGACTAGTGTATTTACTTGATATGATTCATATCGGGAAAAAATTAAGACCTTTTGAACTCTGAAATCTGTGTTAATTTTATTATCATTTAGAATTCAGCACAAAATCCTGTCGTTCCATGCGCTAAACACTCTGTATCACTCAACTAAACTGCCTCTGTGGTCTTGTGATCTGAAATATGAAATTTTATTTTTATTTTTTTTTGAAGTGAAATACAGATCGCAGTTTGATTAACATACAATAATCTACAAATATCTACCTATGTACAAAACAAAGAAAACTGATCAATTCGTCAGGACTAAATAGAACCATTCGTCAATACTTGAAAGGTGAATGAACCATATAACTGTTGAAAATACATTAATAATAGTATAACAACCTTGCTTCATTTAGATTTAGAGAAAGCTCAGTTGACATTCCGTTAAAAGTTCAATTCAAATAAAATATATAATTTGAGTCAAAATTAAACTTTGATTGACGAAGGGCTAATTGCTTTTGTGACCTTCATACTTCATTTTCAAATTTGCTAAATTTAGTTATGTATTACTTAACAGAAATTATATTTAGCTACGAAGCTGAATAATTTGGAGGTCCGTTGGCTTTTTTGATGGTGTGCCTTCCGATCTGGATGGTGCAGGTTCAAATACCGCCACGTATCAATGTATTTTCGAAATCAGATATACGTTTATCCGACGCTCGTATGATGAAGGAAAACATCGTGAGGAAACCTGCGCACGCCTACGAAAAGATTCAAAGGCTGTGCGTGAAATCGTTCAATCCGCACAGGGTCCGCGTGACGACTAAGGCCTATACACTCTATACGAGTAGGCTCGTACCCCTCGGTGGGGACGTATAAATGAGCTGAGCTGATGAATCCTTACATGTTTAATATGTTATATAAGGATCACAGTGTAATTACTAACATGTGACGTAGACATGTCAAGTTATGGTATCCAGTGTTTTCACTGTTCGTCACTCATCCCAAGAGGGATTGAAACTAATTAAGTTGGCTAATTAAGTTGTTTGCGGCAATGACAAACTTAGGCAGACGTTCTGTGCGAGTCTGCTTTTACATGGTGATGACTGATTCTATTTGTTGATTTCTGTAACATTTCAATCAATAAACTATTGCAAGAGTCAGCCGTTGGATGGGTGGTCAAAAAATATTATATCGAGCGCCGTGCTTCGGAAGATACCTTAAGCTATTGGTTATACCTTATGTACCCGAGGATAGTATTTGTAACATATTCGTTAGAACTACCAATCGATATTAGACCCGCGCCGTGAGTTTCGGCCCTACCCCCTATTCCGTAAGAGGCCTATGACCTAATGTGGGACGTTTAAGGCTCATGATGATGATGATACATACTGCCTTGAATGTGTATGTATGCACACGTTTTAAAATTTATATTATTGTAAAAAAAACACGTGTTCCTAGGTACCAATCACAGATAAAATAAAAATTGTAACACAAATAAAATTGGAGCATTTCAAAGACCGCGTCCTAATTTGACTGTTTCAAAAATACAACCGTGTACTCCTAATTCCTCTTAATAACTTTCACTCTCACTGACGCCTGCACTGACAAAATAAAAACAATTAACTACTAGTTATCAAATTAAGCAATAAAAAAGGCTTACCAGTTAAATACACAAAATAGATGTATTCGGTCTATGCTTGTAATATTTTAATCAGATTAAACGTGGACCTCATGTTGGTCTGTAATAGGCTTACTCAAACAGCCTTTACATGTAACTGAAATAAAGTTGATTTTTACTAAGCATTAGTCTTTAATATGGATAGTAAACAACGGATAAACATTCATATGTACATAGAAAACACCTAGACCATTACAAACAGATATGTCCATGCATACAAACGTTAACTGGAAAAAGTGGAAAACCTAAGGACACATGTCATGTTTCGTAAAGCCAGTGGCGTGCACTCCATATAAGCAGGGCATTATGCGTCCAGAAAACCCGGAAAATCGCCAACATATTAAATAATTCCCACTTCGATCATTTTCCTCTAGAGATATAAAAACATAGGCGATCTGCTGTCATCGACAGCAATCAATTTGACAAAAATAATATATTATTAATAAATTGTTATTGTTTTGCTATTATTTTTCTGGATCTTTATTTTACCCTTTGGTCGCACTGTGTAAAACCCTTGGTTTTAATTTGGCCACTTCGTTATTTTAGGTCTGGTACTAAAATATAATGAGTGGGTATTATTGTATCCAAAGCGAGTCTATTTGAGCATTATTTATTCAGAGATCTTAAATTATCTTAGGTACTAACGATTCTACCACTGGTTGATACTTACCTAGTCCACATAGTATCGAGCCCAACATTTTAAAAGTTTTTAAAATATGACGTGACGTCTTCCAAAGAAAGACCATCATCATCACAGCCTAAAATGCCTACTGCTGGACAAAATAAACCCCTAATGATTTCCACACAGACCGATCCCTTACAGTTAACATCTATCTGCTACCCACCACCTTAACCAGGTCATCCAGAAAGAAAGACCATTTTCCTATTTAAAGGAATGAAAACGTATTGCCTCTAGTATTATTTATTTTCATGGACGGAGATGTCACTTACTTCCAGGTCAATATTAATAAGAGTTTTGAACATTTTTGAGAGTAAATATGTTGCCACGTGATGGTAGACTCGGTACTGAGTTCTAGTAGTACCACCGCATGCCAGAAATCGTCCCGTGAAATAAGATGCTATGCACTTTGTGTTTCGGGGTGAAGCACTGTAGCTAGTAAATTACCTGGTATGAGAGACCTAACATCTGCTGTCTTGGGTGACGGGTGCAGTGTGGCATTGATGGAGAATAAAAACTGTCTTCCAGTTGTTGGTCCCTCCAATACCATTTTATCATGTCCAGAACGCCCTGTTCACTTTGACACATAAAAAAAACGTAATAACACATATTCTCTTCAAGCTATGATAAAAGGGGTAGATACGTACCTAATTATCTACTAACACCTATCAAGAAGCGATCACAATCAAATCTTGCAATTTCAATCGACCCTTGATCCTGACCTGAATTTTAAATCAGGCCCTTCTCAAGTCTATACCAGTCCCTAATAAAGGCGCGAGATTTACTGCGGTGACGAAATCGTTTATTGAATAGGTCCATTAGGTGAATGGTCGTTTAATGGAATACCAAAGTATTGACTCTCTCAGTTACTGGTTAACGATCCTTGGCGTTATGCAAGGTAATATAAGAAACCCTTAATCAAACTCTGGCCTGATAGATATCACCAATTTTGAACATATTTCATTGTCTTCAATTTTTAAAAATGACAATGTTTCGCTATGGGAAATAAGTCAGAAGGGTTCACTAACATTCGGGTGCCCATAGAGTTCATTTATTAAATGATCTTTCCGTAACGTTTAGATAACTTGCTCTTCATCATCATCATCATTACAACCTAGAAAGTCCACTGCTGAACGAAGGCCTCCCCTAATGATTTCCACGCGGACCGATCCCTTGCAGTTGACATCCATCTGCTACCTGCCACCTTAACCAGATCATCAGACCATCTGGTTGGGGGTCGGCCTACGCTTCGTTTTCCGTTACGCGGACGCCACTCGAGAACCTTTCCGCCCCATCGGCCATCGGTTCTACGCACTATGTGCCCTGCCCACTGCCACTTCAACTTGCTTATCCTGTGGGCTATGTCGGTCACTCTAGTTCTCCTACGGATATCCGTGTTCCGGATCTTATCGCGTAGGGAAACACCTAACATAGCCCTTTCCATAGCACGTTGAGCAACTTTAAGCCTATTTAAGAGGCCCTTAGTAAGCGACCACGTTTCACTTCCGTATGTAATAACCGGCAACACACACTGGTCAAAGACTTTCGTCTTCAGACACTGAGGTATTTTGGACGAAAAGATCTCCCTTAACTTCCCGAACGCTGCCCATCCTAATTGGATTCGACGCGAAACCTCCTGTTCGAAGTTGGACCTACCCATTTGAACTACTTGTCCCAGGTACACATATTCGTCTACAACTTCGAGTTCAGAACTTCCAACTGATATTGGTATGGGCACAACATGGATATTAGACATGACTTTCGTCTTGTCCATGTTCATTTTAAGACCCACCTGTTGCGAAGCTCTGTTAAGGGTATTGAGCATAGTACCTAAATCCTCCATGGATTCTGCCATGATTACTATATCATCGGCAAATCGAAGATGAGTGATGTACTCGCCATTGACGTTGATGCCAAGTCCTTTCCAATCGAGCAGCTTAAACATATCTTCCAATGCAGCTGTGAACAGTTTCGGAGATATAACGTCTCCCTGTCTCACTCCTCGGTGCAATTGGATAGGTTGTGTAAGCTCTTCATGTACTCGGACTGACATAGTGGCGCTCTCGTACAAACTTCTCAATACTTCGATATAGCGGTAATCGATATGGCACCGTTGGAGGGCTTGAAGCATAGCCCAAGTCTCGATCGAATCGAAGGCTTTCTCATAGTCCACAAACGCCAAGCATAATGGCCGATTATACTCCGGTCTTCTGTATAACCTGCCGCAGCGTATGTATGTGGTCTATGGTGCTGAAGCCTTTGCGGAACCCGGCTTGTTTTTAACAACAAACTTGCTCTTAGTACATGGAAACAGAAGGTCTAAGACCCGTCATAACTAGAACATTTTATGTTTTATATGTATGTTTTAAAAAAAAGTTTTTAAGTAGATATGTTTATCAGTTATTTAGTACCATAACTACAAGCTTCTCGCTTAATATGTGGCTAGATGGCACTGTGTGTGTGTCTCTGAATATCTATTATAATTAATTTCGCGCAAAATCGAGATAACTGCGATAGGTTGGGCGATGATTAGCGATTTATGTTCATATTTTTCTAGTTACTATACCCATAGACCAAGATTAAATAAGTCCTAGATGAATGCGTCTTTAAGGATTTACCGCGAGCATTGTCTTTGCTTCGTCAACTATTATTTTCATAAAATGTATCACACCGATACTTTTTATAACCGCGCTGAAACTTTCTTTAGGATAAATGGCATACATTTGTGCCTAAGTAGAGGAAAAACGTGTCGCCAAACTCTAGCCACTTTACGCCCATTCTATGTGATGTATTGCTCCCAAACGCCTGTTTTAGATAATAATATGCTGTAACTTTATCATTCTGTGAAAAATTACTTAGAATCACCCTATTACGTTATCTAAAGTATCGACAACAAATGCTTTTACAATATGTGTGGTTGAATTCTTAATAGGGCAAAAGGAATTGTATGTATATAACGATTTGTGGACTCTATGATTGTGGCATACTATTGGAATTAAATTTAATTGCAACCAATTTTTGAACGCATGATTTTGGCTTATCATTTTTAGGGCTCCGAAGCCGAATAGAAAAAAACGGAACCCATATAGATTCGTCAAGTCTTGATAAAAATTAATATATTTTGGGATTCCTCATACATTGAACTGCAACTCGCAAATATGTTATTTTCATCGTAACCCCCTGTGTTGGGTTTCAATGAGTAGATCTTGAAAAATGATATCGAGGTTTCTTATATAATTTTTGGATAAATTGAATAGTTTGCGCGAGAGACACTTCCAAAGTTGAAAAAAGTGTCACCTCCCCCGCCCTCCCCCTCCAATTTCTAAACTATGGGGTTTATAAAATCAAGAAATGATGTAAGTTACAATGAAATATAACAACGAAATATAGTTTGAACGTCACAAACGGTGGACCACTATTTTATCATATTAAATCTGTAGTAGGTGCCTAAGTAAATAAGAAATATTTTAATTTTATTATTACTTGCTGCTGCGGAACCCTCCATGGGCGGTTCCATTTTTATTTGTACAGCTACTCTTTGTCTTCATATATACAAGTATATGATATTAGAGCCGTAACTTATTATTGCATCATTTCTGATTTTATCCCCGAGAGGAACCCCGACCAAATCCCGCTCACATTTATCGTAAATACATTTTATTGTTTACATAATTGTACCCACATAGAAAAGGCTAAATAATTGCTTGGTGAATTTCCCTAATTATTTGCCAGCATGGAACCCGCGAACACTGGATACGAGAAATACGCGTCAGACGCAAATGTTACTGACGTCGAGAGCAAGCTACAATAATTCTTGCGAACACCGCATCCCAACATTTTATAGTAATGTAATGTAACTAAGAAATTGTTATTAGTCCATCAAGTACGTTTCTTATTATTACAAATAATCTATACAGACAATATATTAAGAAACTTGACAAACAAAAAACACTATAACACTAACCTCAAACTAATATTTATTAGTAGCATTACATTAACAGTAACTAACGAGAAACTTTATTATTTTAACCTTTATCATATATTGTTGCTGATAGAAGGTAGGATGATATAATAATTATGTGTTAAAATTGAGTTGTTTAATGATTTATTCGCAATTCAAATTAAATATTGTTCACCATACAGGCTTAGGATGACATTCCAAATCTCCATTGTTTTATATATTTTAGCTAGCTATTATACGTATATAATGAAATTGTCACTGAAACGATAAAAGGACCTCAATATTTAACCACTTTACAAAGGCACAATAGAATCCCTTGGGAGGGCACATAGACCCCGCGATCCGCAGTTTGAGAAACAATGGTCTCGAACAAAAAGTGGTACGTGAATCAATACAAATGAAACAGTCATGCGAATTTCATTTGTTTCAATGTAAATTGTTGCGTCAAATCGTTATCAACTCTTTCCGAATCAGTATTCAAATACAAAACATAATTTAATTGTTTGTTATGAAGTGAATGCGGCGAAAAGTTCACTCTAGATGGTAAGTGATACGCCTCGCCTACCCATGACAGGTTAAATGTTGAAGAACGATATCTGGTGCTGCGGTGAATACGGACCTAGATGACTCAGTATCACCTATCACCTACCAACTAGTACAGCATTGTAGTAACATCTAACATTTTGTTTGAGTAACATAATCTAAATGAAGGGCTAGATAAATACTAAGTAGCAAATGAGTTCTGGAGTGAGAAATGCTTTATCGCTAGCGTAGAGTTGACCGGATCGATAGACCGAAGACGCGAAATTTTGCTTGTGGAGGTTTGATTTGGTAACCAGGATATCTTCTTCTAAGAGGGGATTTCACAGATTTATGAATACAATAAATCTGTGGGAGAATCCTATGTTTAGTGATGGACTGTGTTCAAGCGAGCAACTTAATCCAGGGTCCGTAAAATTTTGGGTTCCGAAAATTCAAGTCCGTTGTTTTTATAATTTCAGAAACCAATAAACATACGTTATTTTAGGTTGTTTTAAAAAATCACAGTAAAAATTAAGATTTTTTAATTACGGCATCTAATTTTACGGGTAAGGTAAACTAGTAGCACCCCAGTCAACCCCATCCGCTCTTAGTACATTCTGCCAAATACAAAACCAATCGGTCGTGTAAAAAAATAATAGGTTCCGACCTTCCACAGAGATCGTAAACAAAACAACCCAAAGACAAAGGTGTAAATCAACGCGATATTTGGACGGTAAAGACCGAAAAATCGACGCACCAAAAATCCAATACGGAAGGGTCCGGCCATTTGCCGGCTAAAGGGGTCATTTTGTACCCGGGTTTTTTCACATTACGGACCACGCACATTTGTCAATTGTGAGATAATGCTCTCGTCGATTTCGATGCAAATTGGTAAAATTTGTGCGTCACGCGTGAGCGGCGTACTTATTTAGAAGAGAGAGAACAAATAAATAAAACTTACGCCTTGGTCCCAAAGGGGTAGGCAAAGATGATAAAGCGCCACTTTGCGCGGTCATGACATATTTCTCTAGCTTCCTTCATATTCGTCCGTCATGCTGGAGGAGAAGCCTGTTGTGAAGTGTGTCTGAAGAAGGCAAAAATATCCATAAAGGTGCTAGCCAGTATGAATAATTAAATTGTACACTACATGTATACATATAAAGTGCATTATAAGTACGCCGCATTTTAAACTTATTGCTTTAAATGAGCGGCCATCGCTTAAAACTACTTAAGTGAAAAAGCTCGCAAACCCAGCGGCGCGACCACTTCAAAAATTCCCAAGTTAATTTAAAAACATATTTTAGCGTTATTAAATGGCGAATCCGTGACGCAATGAAATATGGCGTCTTTGAGCGTTTTTATGTAAGTTAACAAGCTTGATGACACATTTATTAGTGCGCTATGTTTTACACTTGTAGTCATAAAATTCTTGATTCGGTCTTATTTAGAACAAGTATTAATGTGTGACGTATGAGTTCAATTCTTACGCGGCATTAAAATTTTCTGAGCTTTAATACGCCCCTTTGGATATTTGGGTGTTTTATACAATATAGGTAATAAGTATGTACGCGTAATTAGTATGTGTGTATTAATTATTTAATTCTCATACAAGATATTTAAATTTATTATCAATCCTGACACCACGCTTAAGTCTCTATTTTTCCCTTTTGTACCACCACATTTATTAATAGTATGTTTGTGGCTTAAGGATGAAACAGGCCGTAAATGGACACAATCATGTTTTAGCTTTTTTGTAAACATCTTTCTCATAAAATATTGAAGAGTTGGAGTACTTCGTATTAAAATGTCAACAAAATAATTGTCTAGAATGCTGTATTTCAGAACCTCAATATCTGATGTTATATTTGTATTGTTACAGACAATGGAAGGTGTCATCAGCTCCTGGTGTGAAAGTGTTCACTGACGAGAATGGGACAGTTCCACAGAGCACCATCCTTATCCACTCCTCAACCTAAGGTATGTCTAGATCTTATGAGGTAAAATCTTATCTTTTTTTTTATCAACTATAAGCAGACATTTGAAGAAGCTGGATGAGAAAATCGGAGGACTGGGATATTTGGCGCAAAGTGGGGGAGACCTATGTCCAGCATTGGACTGCGATAGTTTGAAGAGACAGAAAGAGAGAAGCAGACATTTGACCGACTTTACATCTACAGACTCATGGTCCGTACTCTTTTAAAGATTATTTTGTACATTAATAAAAAAAAGAAATACAATATTTAGTAAATAACTTGATTTTAATGTAAAATATTCTTATTTTGGTTCAATATTTATTTTTATTATTTTCATAACCGCATCACTACAAACCTTAATAGTTTTTGTACGGGATTTGTTAAACAATTATTGTAACATTTTTTTATAAGATATTTATAAAAATAATAAATCATATTACTAATCAGATTTTTTTCAGTTAACAAAGAATAGTAACCAATTCACAAATAAACTGCCACTGCAAATAATTATATAAAAAAGAAACAACAAATACATTTTGCTCTCAAACATCAATAAAATATTCATCCAGTTTCAAATAATTTCATTTTTTTTATTTGCACAATTTGTAAATATTTGAATATAATATTTAGATCGTTGCTTGATACGAAAGTCATAGAACGCATTATGAAAGTCACTTTGCACTTGCGTAAAGTGGTTTAGAAACTTTCGACTTAAGGGTCGGTCTGGTTTTATTTATCAACTTGACTACCTTCTCGATAAGGAGAAGAAAATATATATGTATTTTCTTCTCTTCATTGCCAGTTTTAGTTGAAGCTTCAATATTAAAAAATAGTAGTAGGCAAATGGGCCAAAGATGAGGGATGAGGGACTCAAGAGGGTCCAATCCCTTCGCAATTATGAAAATGAATACATGCCACAGTTCATTGGGTGGAAATATTCTTGAAAGATATGCTTCTTTGATGTTAGCTCTTCAGACGTATATTTGACACTGAAAGGATCCTTGTTCGACCACGTTCGAACGCTTGTACAAAGGCTATTTTCATATTATATTTTTATATTTTTTTCATACCTTTAGAATTTCTTTAAGAAGCCTTATTGATACAATATTCTTACATAATATATATTTGTTAGTAAGATCATTTAATCGTAGTTATATAATCCTTATTTTATAAAAATAAAAACAAAATTCACTGTTTTTCAGGCCACATAACCTATGCCTAGAAATAAGTATTTTATGCTTTCAATATGAAGTATACAATTCTTATTTCTGGGCATCCTTCCACATGGACTCCCCAATCTAGCGTCCCTGTGAACACCATCGGCCATGTGGGGACAGGGTGGCACAACGGGAGGTATTCCAAGGGTCCAGGGTTTGGACCCTACCTACGTCTGTGTTTCCGGCCACATGCTACCCTGTGGCATTCAAAAAACGAGTGAATAAGCTTTTTCTGCGCAAGCTCGCTCCAACTTAGAGCACGTCTCTTCCACTAGGATATTCCACTTAGTGGTAGACTCGAAGCGGAGTCGTCTAGGTAGGTATCACCGCAGTGCCTGATATCGCCCCGTGAAATAAGAGTGCTATGCACTTTTATGTTATGAGGGCACTTTAGCTAGTGAGATTACCGGGTTTAAGAGACCTAACGTCTCGGGTGACGGGCGCAGTGCAGCATTGATGGGGAATAATAACTGTTTAACAGTTGTTGGTCTCCTTCAATGCCGTTCTGTCATGATTAGGCGTATAACTTATCATCAGTCGGGCGTCCTGATCGTCCAGTTCACTTAGTAACATAAAAAATGATAGTCTGTACTCAAAAGCAATCCCATAATGGATAAAACAAACATTATTTTGTGCAGCAGGCGTGGCGCATGCGTTGATGGGCTCGGCGAACGGGGGCGGGTGGCGGGCGGCGCGCGCTCTCCGCCTGCTCTTCCTCTTCGTGCTGGCGTTAGCGGCGCTCGAGTACTTCTACGGCACCGTGTGGGAGGCCTCCCCGCTGCGCACGTATCTGTACCAGCCTGTATACAACACAACGCAGCCTACGCTCAGGTAACGTTTAGTTGATAGCGTGTGGTGGGATACTTCTGGATTAAGGGTCTTATTATCTAAATCTAATCTAAAAGTCTATTCAGTATAGGTCCATAAAGAATTCTTATGAATGTCAAATGAAGCTACCACTGTTTCGGAAAATAGTTTTCTGCTAAAATGAATCCAGCAAGAAACTTAATATGTATATAGATAGTTACTCTTTTCAAAAAATGTTTGTATTATACAACGGTATTGCTCTCAATCAAAGGGAAGGGTTTTTTATGTGATGGCAGGTAAATGGGCATATAGCTCATCTGTTGTGATGGTAAATGACGCTGTCGCCCTTGGACTCTTGCAATACCAAAGGGCATAGAAATAATTATTAGTCTTCCTTCTTTAAATGCACCTATATATTCCCAGTGCATTTAAATTTATAGAAACAAATATTTCTTTTACAGGGTTAGCGAAAAGCTAACATCAACGCCAAAAAGAGTGCCAACCACAATAGAGCAGTCGCAAAACGACTTAAAAAACACAACAACGATCCTCGCCAATACAACCATAGCCAACATGACACGGCAGGATGTGGAGAACACCACGTCACTGCTCATCACCAAAATCATAGACAGCCTGAAGAACAACACTACTACTGAGAATCCGGAGTTGAGGAAGAACGAGTCTTCATTGCCATTGTGCGATGATAGTATACCGGCTGATTATGGTAGGTGTTTATGTTATTATATATATACATTCACAAAAAATCTTTATGTTAATGTATGTTTACCCTGTGTTTCATACTATACAACTGTTTTAAATAAGTCAGCTTATGGGAAAGGGAAGGCTTACTAAAAATCAAATTTCATCAAAATTCAAAACCTACAAACGTCCAAGAGTGAAAAGTATCAAATATACAGCAAACATCCACGTTTTTGTGAGCAAGATAGAATGACACCTTATTGCTCTCAAGATAATCGAACTACCTATATACAAACATTAAAACATGAAACCAATAAAGTGGGAAAGGCAGCTTTATTAATTTATGCTACATTTGGATCCTTAGTTTTATAAGTAACTGTTGTCAAACATTAAAAACATTTTACAGACCTCGTATTGGTCTACTCTGATCCAATTTGGCCAGTTGTTTTTAAGTCTTGTTTCATTAATTTATTTCTTATTGTTTTGTTATGATGACTCTAGGTCCAATACCAGTAAACAAAACAGAGATGGAACTGGATATAGTGGATAAGAAGTACCCGGAGGTCCAATTAGGGGGTCGCTACGCACCTCCTAACTGCACTGCCAGGCATAAAGTTGCCATAATCATCCCATTCAGGTATGAATTAATATTTTATTAGAAACACCATACAAAATAATAGACTAGTGTACTGTTACTCAAATGATGATAATGAGATATCCCTCGGTCTTATCTACTTCTCAAGTCTAGTTTTGATTTAGGCTACAAGTATATCTGTGTTACGAGCTAAAGTGTAAACCAACCACTGAAAACACTAGATACTGCGAGGATCTTAGCAATTGGGGGATAATTTGGCTACAAATAAAGGTTACTTTTGCCAATTCTCATCAGCTGAGCTGCCTGCTTGATTTCTAAATAAAAAATCTGAACGATACGAAAAATATGCGTTAAAACTGTATTCAAATATCTAATGGTGATACTTTGAAATTTAATTTGTAATGTGCATGTTACATTTAAGAATATCATTCGTTACCGCAAACGACGTAATTAGCAAGTTTAATTAATTGGCTCTCAAATTTTCCCAAGACGTGGGAATGATCAGCACTGTCATTTGTTATCTTAACATAATTTTACTAATATTTGTGTTGTTTTTTTATGTGTAAGTGATACGCCTGACCTAACAGTTTATCAGTTGTTGGTTTTAATCAGTGCCGTACTGATTAAAACTAACAACTGATGAACAGTTATTATTCTCCATCAGGTGTTGTGACGGCAGCCTTGAAGCCTCTCATTCAACCTAATCTCTTATAAGAACAGCTACCTCCAAGCCTGCCAAGCGTGGAGATTATGGCTAATCCCCCCACTTTCGTGTAGTAGACACCAAAGTCCTGCAGGACTTCCCACTAGCAGAACTTAACTAACACGCACTTATATAATTGTACATTAAAATAATAATTGAATATTATCTCGATTTCAGGGATCGAAAGCAGCATTTAGCAATATTTTTGAACCACATGCACCCGTTTTTAATGAAGCAGCAAATAGATTACGGCATTTTCATAGTTGAACAAGAAGGTGAGTTATAGAAGTATTTATTTGCACAATTTTAAAATTATTATTCGACGCTCTTACGGTAAAGGAAAGCATCGTGAAGAAACCTGCACACGTCTGCGATGGGATTCGCACTGGGCCCGCGTGGACGACTTAGGTCTATACACTCTTTACGGGTACAATAAGTTCGTGCCCCACGAAAATAGAGAGAGAGAGCTGTAAGTAGATACAAAATTAGGGAAATAATTGTAAACGGGATTAAGTTGTTGAGATAGCTAAGTTGAAGTATCAGCCGATCATGTATGACGCAGGTTACGTGTAGGAGCCGTTTTGGATTAGATGTAGGTATTACAACAATCCTACGGCGATCCATAAGTTAATAAAGCGTCGCAAATCGATACTCGCGATAGGTTAGTGGATGCTGGATCCACTAACCTATCGCGATACACAACTGGATACACAAACATCTTTTTCTGAAACTAGCGCAGAAACTAAAAGATATTTTTGTACGACGGAGGACTGTGGTACGTGGAGGCAATCGATCAAATTCCTACAATTGATCCAATTTCATTATGAAGGTGCGATGAACCTACACTCTTCATAACAACACGTTTTATAATTAAGGTTGCCACCCGTAGGTACTCTGTAATAGAATATAGTATATTACATTATAGTCCATTGTATTAACTATGATAAAGAAACATATAACACGTAGTACGAAGAATACTATCGGTATTTCATTCACGCTTGTTAATTCAAAGAAAAGTGTATATGCCCCCTGTTAAAAAGTTTTATACAATTATTTCCAATAAATTGGAAAAGAGGTCTGAGCTTTTCAGATTCCTAATTTCCTCTCATTATTACAAAAGTTTCCTCATGAAACCTGCGCACGCCTGCGAAGAGATTCAAAGGTTGTGCGTGAAGTCGTCCAACCCGCACTGGGCCCACGTGGACGACTAAGGTCTTATCACCCTATATGGGTAGGCTCGTGCCCCTCGGTGGGGACGTTTAATGAGCTGATAATGATGATGTGATGCTGATGATTACAAACGTTGGCTGTATTTGGCAATGCTTTTTGGGTAATGAGAAATATACACGGAAAAATAACTAATTGATCTGATAAATTTTTCCCCTGGCATTCTCTTGTTATATATTTTTCAATGTTACCAAATAAATATATCTAGGCCTGAATATAAAATGGCAACCCTACTTTTAACAGACATGTGTTGACGTCACGCATTGACGCCAGACTGTCGTTTTGTTCCGTAATAATATGCAAAACGACGCAATGTCGTCATAAATGGGCGCCTTTTAATTAATATATGTGATGGATGGATTATTTAATTTTAAGCTACTACTTAATTTAAAGTTAATTTGAAAAACAATAAAAATCATTTTATAAATTCGATTTTGTATTTTTTAAATAAGTTATGTTTTATCAAATATTGAATAAATAAATAAATGAAAAATAATTTATTTACATTTACAATATTTTGCTTTAGGAGAGTCCGCTCATCCATATTAGGAGTATATAAATATTAATAGGCTATATAAACATTTTTATTTCAAAGCAACAAGCTTAAATGTGTATGTCAGTGTGTGTGCGTGCGTATGTACGTATTATATGCTTCATTATTTTTTGTCATGAAATGAATATTTTTAAATTTCCTTTAATTAATAAACAAATACACAATTCCAAACCAGTTTAATAGGTCATTGATTTGATATCTACTTAATTACTTTAGTCAACCATTATGTCAATATTAACCTTAAAAAAATAAAGAATGTAACCCTTAGTAATTTTAATTGGCAGGTAACAGTGAATTCAACCGTGCCAAGCTGATGAACGTGGGGTTCGCTGAGAGTCAAAAGTTGCGTCCTGGTGGCTGGGGCTGTTTCATTTTCCACGACATCGACCTGCTGCCTCTAGACCTTCGGAATATGTACACATGCCCTCGGCAGCCGAGACACATGTCGGCGTCGATAGACAAGCTCAATTTTCAGTGAGAACCAGTTTTATATTTGCATTTGAACTTTTGTTGACTGTTTTTTTTATTGATCTGATTTTTTGATTTGCAAACTTTTTTGTTTTTAATGGTTTCGGCTGTTGGCTGTCAAAGGTCACTGTAGCTTAACACGTAGACAAAGTATTGGGATTCTAAATCAACGGAGTAGCTGGTTATGACGACGGCAAAGAGCTCTACTCTTTTGCTTGAAATATTGAAAACAGAAGGAATAGATACATTCTTCGTTCTACTTGCCTGCCTAGATGTAGAAAAATCTTATTACTCCGTGATATACCAGGGTATAGAATGGTCAGGACGCTCACCTGATGGTAAGTGATGCGCCTGACCATGTCAGAGCGGCATCGATTGAGACCAACAATAAACAGTTATTATTTCCATCCTATGCAGCACTGCGCCCGTCACCCAAAGTGACATAGCATGTGGTCTTTATACCCAGTAATTTTACTATAATGCCCTCATCCCGAAACACGAAAGATCACTTCTATTTCACGGGGATATCTGGCGCACGGTGATCCTACCTAGACTTCTCAGTAGAGTCAACCTCCTAGTGAAACTAAAAATAGTATCCTATTATTTTGTTATTACAGGTTACCATATGAAGATATTTCGGCGGTGTATCAGCACTGACCTTGGAGCAGTTCACCAAAGTCAACGGCTTCTCCAATAATATTGGGGTTGGGGTGGGGAAGATGACGATATGTCATATAGGTTCGTATTATTCTAATCTACATAAACCAAATACCATTTTTTACAAATATTGTCTGTCGATTGGTACTAATATTAGAAATAGCTGGATCGATTTGACGGGATTTGCACTGGCAGAATTTTGTATTCTGGCTGTATTAAGGAGTTGTGTGTATATCATTCATATCAATAATTTCATATAACTGTTTTCCTGTTATTATTTGTTAGTGTTTAACGAAATTGAATCTTTGGTTTTTTTTTTGTTGCAGGCTGAGAAAAATGGGTTACATATAGCGAGGTACAAAATGTCTATAGCGCGATACGCTATGTTAGACCACAAGAAATCCTCACCAAATCCAAAAAGGTAAGATATATTTTTTTATAAAGTCAATAGGTTTGAAATATAACAAATATCTCCTTAAAGGTAAATAAGACATTTAAATTTTAAAATTATTTAACCTACTAATGTCTTTGGGCGGGCATAGTTCCTGTGGTATAGGTTTCTATTTATGGAACCTATTTCAGGCATCAGTTCTCACAAATATATGCAATGATAAGCACCTATGCATATCTTTAAGATGTAAAAGAATTTGTGCTGGAAAAATAAACGATCATTTATAAAACTATTTGCTTGGCAAAAAACCAACAGTTCCATAAGTTCAGCAAACAAGTTAAAATAAATATAGGTACATACAATAAAAATACATTGGCGTACACTACACTAGTGTATTAATAAGGATAATTTCATTTCATACAAAGATTAACAATTAGATTAGCAAGAGAAGAGATTAACATTGACCCAGTGAAACCGTGTTTGCAGTGCCATTTGTACCAGTTGAAAGTAAAATGGCACTTTATCCCATTTGTACATATTGAACTGATTTAAAAAATCAAAAATATATAATATATTTATTCAATTCAGGTCCATATTGAACACTGAATATTAAATTTGATTCTACTCCTACTTCCAGACCAGATGTAACATTAAACACTACAATCGCTGGTTCAAATGGCACTTATTTATCCCATGGCGTCCTAAGCATAGGACTTACTTAAAACAGTTCTTGTAACTAATACGGGAATTATCTAACACAACATTGTTACTGTAAATTTTTATAAATCCAATAATAACTTTATTATTATTTAAACCTTACATAACAACAAACATAACCCATTTACTTAATACAGATATCAGCTGCTGTCCCAGACCAGCAAGGTGTTCCAGAAGGACGGGCTCTCAACCCTGGAGTACCAGTTGGTGGAGGTGACCCAGAAGCACCTCTACACCCACATATTAGCCAACATAGACGAGCGCAGCTGATGGACATACTTCGCCAAGCTGTTGTTTGGCGATTATCGGTAGCGACTGTGCGTTTGTGATAATTAGTGGTTACCTTAAGATCTCCGCGTTTTATATATGGTCAGGAACAACCGTTGTTGGTATGTTTGTATGATAGTAATAATTTTTCCACAGATACATTATATAGTATATGAAATGTCTGATATCCGAACTAGGTATGTACCTTTAACTATCAGCGGTATCGATCGGATGTGTTTAAACATCCTGGTCTCAGTCCCTAAAAGGGATCCGTAGTCAAATGGCAAAAACGGAACCTTTAGATACTATGGAAATAAACGACAAAGTTCGAAACGACCGTAGGATACAAAAGTTATTAGGATATTACAGGACTATGCTAGATTCCCTGGAGTTCAAAGTCAAAATATATTAATTAATTTTAGACTTAGAAAAACCAGCTTGAACGTCAAATTAAATTACTAAATAAATTTGTCAATCACAAAATGAAAGCATAAATTAATTTCGGTTATTGTATTGTACAATAGTTTTAAGGACATCTACTTAAATGTTCTAGAATACTGAAGGTCTTAAGACAACAAAAAATCTAGATGCAAAGTGTTCTCGGATGTTTTTACTAGATTGTTTTCGTAGGGTACTAAAGTTTCAAGGTTAGAGATTCCATACGGCCTATGAAAACATATTTTGAATTCTTATTCCTATATCTTTAGATACGTACTGACTGAATCCTGGTTCAGGTGAGGTGAGACTCAAAATACCTTATGTGGTCCCGGACAGATAAAATGATTGTTACAAGATGAATGGGTTTTTAATTGAAATATGAAGTAATATTATAATAGTTATTTTTAACCAAAACAGATTCAGATTAGGGTTTCATCAACAATATGAACTATATACTTTTTTACTTTAAAGTATATAAAAGGCTTACCTAGTTTTCCTACATACCTAATAATAGTCTTTTGAAATTCTTTAATAAATAAAGCAATGAATTCATAAAACATGCCAGCTTTGGTGTCTTAAACGGTCCTTTTTCTAGTGTTTATATTATAATTCAATGAACCATAAAAATAAATAGAATCATACATCTAAGATAAATGAAATACAAAATATTTGAAATTTATATATGGGTCGGAAAGAAGAACGTAATCTTTTGCGTTTAAATATATTGAGATAGGCATAAAACCATATACTGAAGTTTTCTATGAGCTTCGGAAAGAGTTTGTCGACGATTTTGAATCATAAAATCAATAAATATGGACGGTTATTATGTTAAGTATCCGTAAATACTTTCTTTTTTACTTGCATCGCTAGTCGTTAGTACAATTAATAATAGTGTTCGCTTATTTTTATATTTTGATCCTTGTATAATGAAACGTATGAAATTTTACATGTAAACTAATGTAAGTACAGTTATGTATTTGTATCACTGAGAGGGAGTTATTTCATTGTTGTTGCATAGTTTTTAAATACTAAATATTCGTCTCAGATTAAACAAAACTCGCAAAGTGATTTCGCTATTATTTATTTGAAGGCTCATTAGCTACCTATACTATCGCATCAAAATGTAATATAAAATTGAATTGTAAAGCTTGAATAATCTGAAAAAACTCCCCCTCAGCCCTAAATTATACAACAAACAATAATAATGTAGGTGTTTGAAGTGTACAGAAGGCCATAAAATATTTAGATTACGGATAATGACAATACATCTAAGAATATGTGAAAAAAAAATTAAGTAAATCATGATGATGAAATTTCGCTTATAAAGTGATTTCACTATGATTTGTTATTGTAATACAGTTTTCTTTATGAATTATTTTTATAATATTGGTGTCGATAATTAGGTAAGTACCAACAGTGTCTAGTACTTGATTTTTGTAAGTCTACTTGAATACCTACGAACTCTGACAAATATCTAGGTACCTACAGTGAACAATCTTTTCTTTAATGCGGCCTAATTTTATTGCTGTGTTTTAAAATCATGAATATAATATATACCTAAAGTATTACTTATGAAATAATTTATTTGGAAATCCATCTTGTTTTTACTTGCTGTAATATCGAATAACTTAAAAACCCCTTATATTGATGAATTTCCAAAATACCCGTTTGTTAGTTACACATTTGTTAAGAAAAATATCTATGAAATGTACTTATTAGTTGTAGGTAAATGGTAATGTAAAAAGCTTTGTAGATAGGATAGGAAAATCCAAATAATTTAGTATGTAACCTAGTTCTATTCCTTACCTAATTATGTAATGTAATAGTTTATAATTGTGAAACGTAGTTTGGGTTTATTGTTTTCAAGTTCAATTGTTTATATGTATTTTTTTTATTATTGTATCAAACAATAAAAGCATGTTCAATGAACTCATATAGGTACCTACTGCTCAATCAACCAATGAAATAATTTTTCAATGCGATGATTTTTTTTATTTACTATATATAATAATATGAACTCCATGGGCCTAAGTTAAAATAACTTTAATTTCAGGGAAACAAACATATATTTTTAGTCTAAAATTAACCTCCGGTATAAAATTAAATAAAGTAATATTTATTTATGTTACATAAAGGCGCTGCACTTCCTTGCGGATTAAATGTATGCATATTTAACAAGCTGGCAATATACTAACACCGTTACTAGAAAGAAGGTAATATGGGCCCTAATTCCGTTAATTTAGAATCCGATAATAGGATCGTGTCTCAATAGTAAATTTTAGTTTACACTCATTCGTTCTGTTTCATGGTAGATTTTGATTGGTTACACCATACGACAGTTATTTCTACTATTTAATTACCATTTTAACTTTTTATTATCGGAATATCGAATGTATAGTTGCAATGTAGAGTGTAACTATTCTCAATAAATTAAAGGAGGCCCAGGTGAATTTTATTGTTGCTCAAATTAACAAACAATGTTTAATAATATAACCAAATATGTATTTGGTTACAATATTAATCATTATTATAAGTTATTAGGAGCATTACATTTATCATCAAATGAATATATCCTTTTTTATGATTAATTGAAAAAGTCATAAATGACATTTATGTAATATATATATATATATATATATTATTAAAGTTCCCTGGTCTGTTAACGTTTGCGAGAATAAACACCTAAGTAAAACTTAAAAGTATTTGAAATTGCATAATTGGATAACACGATAAAGAAGCATTCCAAAAATTAGCGCATACACTTTTTGAATGAGTGCGGGTTGCTGTTGCAAATAATAATCGTTTCGCTGGGTATTGGTAATAATTGTCGTCGTTATAATAGGCCTTGCTTTGCGACTATTTACACAGCCTCTATCGGTCAAACTGTATAAGTTATGTTAAGTATTATTGTAAATTACTTATGTCACAATATTATACCTTCATTTTTATTTATTTCCTTTTTTTTATTGTATTTATTAAGTTCACTTTAGCCAATGTTAAATATAAAAATGAAGTCAATAACGTTATAAAGTAAGTAGAAATTTTATACAATTACTGAAGCTTTTAAGAAAATCTAACCTATGGTGGCTTGGTCCTTAGATTTTTTTTTCACTACCGTTACGTATATACCAAATTGAAACTACACGTACCTAACCATTATAGTGTATACTTTGACATTCCATTTAAAATAGTAAACACTATCTATGAAAGTTTTTATAAATCGTAATAAATCCACCAAAAAAATAAATTCAAATAAAAATGTTTTTCTTCTATATAAATTATGAAAGGATCAAGACCTACAAATTCTATAATTTAAAATATTTAGGTGTAATAAATTATCCTAAATCAATTCCTCTTGCATTTTACTACTAGTATTTGGTTTTAAAATACATAAACAGTTAAATTACCGTTAAATTGAAATTCTGTATGTATGATTGTAGTAATTTAGACTCGAGACCAATGTAATAAATTTGCTGATGTTTTATCGAACTTAATAAATCACAGTCGAATTTAATAATTCCATAAAAAACATGTTTACGCTGGTTTACACTGAAATAATATGTAACTAGGTTTTATAATTCTTTTAGTATACAATTTAAAAATGTAATCTTATTTGATTAGAAACCGCTTAGCCATCCATTTAATGATAAACTTTTTAAGTAGAAAAGCCTAGAAAATTTAGATATCATTGAGTTACTTAAAAATTGTGATAATTTGTGTAACCATTCGTTTTCCGTTGTCTAAATTATGGTTCATTTTTAAATATATTTGTTTTTATAATACAAATTGTATGTTTTATTTATAATTTGATGATCCTTACTTTTTAGTTTTAAGTTATTCTTTACCGCCTACATTTATTAATATTTGGGTTTCCGGGCTATTCAGCTTTTACAGACCTGTAGTCACCTCGAACTAAAAGATCTTTTGAGACTAGCTCCGCATTTAAGAGTTTGTGTTAAAAGTCGGGCACTTTTCCGGAAACTCAGAATCCTGCCCAACTTTATAGATTTGATATCACTTGATTATAAAAGGTAGTTGCCCAAGTGGATATTTCGCTTGTTGTAGAGGACCACAATGACATGGGCATAAGGTGCAAATGTGGATAGATATGTACCTGGATAGGGTACATACGGTACATATTAATTAGAAATAAAACTCAGGATATTTTAAAAAATATGTATTTAGCCATTTCATTGACAACATGTTTTAAAGCTACAAAGCCCAGTAAACTGTCATAAAGTACCTAAATAAAAAATATGGCTAATTCAGCTAATCATACTGGCTGAAACGCGGGAAAATTTTGACAAGCACAGATACAATTATATTGTTCACATTTCGCGTATTCCTCCTTGCGATAGTGCTGCAGGTGGAATTTTAAAAACAAAAATTGGTCGATTGCTCATATGAAACGACGCTCGAAGGCCGGCGGCGACTTCCCGCGGGAACCCCATCAGAGGTGGACTTTCGCGCCAAGATGTGCGTCGCAGGTACCAAGATGGCGCCGGGGTGCATGCAAGAGTTACGTCTAGCCAATTTTTTTCAGAAACGATCCTGTAAATTACCTATGCGATATATAAACGGTGAAAGAATCTACAAGAAACAAAAATTTGAAGTAGTAACTATGAGGCAAACTAGGTGTGTCAGATTAAAGCTACTATCTCTTGCTGGATTTATATGGGCATCTGTCATGGGTATAGTATAGTAAGGCTTTCGGCACTGCTTCGATGTTATCTCATCATAAAATGGGGTGAAATTGCTCTAGGTCTACATTTTAAGTAGATAGGTAATTCAAGCGAAGGACTTAGCGATAATTAATTGAGCCCACCCTAAAAGCGATATCGTATTTTTGAGAATAGACACCTACACAAGAAATCGAGATGAAAACTAAGGCAGTAAAAGTCACCTTTCTACAGCACCTTCCTTATCCTTATCCCTACGTTTTGGCTTTCGAGTTGGCGTCGTCGCTCTAAATCTGTAATATTTCGGCATCTTACAATATAAATTTTGCAAAAAATTATACGGACATACATACGCGTTGATACCAAAATGACATTCTTGTTTTTCCAATCAAAATTGTCAAAATGATGTTTATTCGTAAAAGTTTCCTATGACGACTCAAGTCTAAAAAGAGGTTCTTGCGTATCAGTATTTTTGCGTCATTTACGTCATAATAACAACAAATTTACATTCTCATTGTTTGTCATATTATTTTGAAGGTACCTATACTTTATAGTAGGTATCTATGTGATATGGTTTAGTGGGTCGAATAGTGAGTTATAATAATACTCTAAAATGAATCCGCAAACTCTCAAAATGCTAATGATGTTCTGTTTTGCAACGGCTTTGTTGAATCTTACAAATTATCTGTTTTATTGGATGTACGATGTCCCAAATCGTCGAGCGATGAAATTAACTAGTCAAAAAACTGCCATCCATGTCAAGTAAGTAACTTGTATGGACACCTTGTATAAATGCTAAAAAACTCAGGAATCAGTCCAATTAGGAATCTCGACTCCACTACACTGACAGAAAATGTCTGGTGATGTAGATATTCATTATTAAATAGGAACAAGGGGGCCTATATCTAGCAGACTGCAATAGGTTGAAGAGAAGAAAAAGAAAGAAATAGTAGCAGTTTACTTGGAACCTCTATTATGCATTACATAAAATAGCGTAGGATATTATAATAATAAATACAAAGAGCTTATTAAAGAACCAAAAGTACCGACGTAACTCGCCTCGATACCGATCGACATCGATATGTTGAGGGCCTGTAAAGAGACAACACCATTGGCCGTATAAGCAGTCATAGTGCAGGTCATTCTTCTAATTCGCGTAAGGTTACTGGTGGAGATTACAACACAGACACATGTCCTAATATTCACGCATCCGTGGCGAATCGAAACACAATAGAAAATCTCTCATCAAGTCTCCTGGAGATGTTACAGACAAGGGAATATGTGGCAAAGGGAAGGGATAAACCATGGACAAACACATTAAAAGTAATTCTGTTTTGGTTTTACTAGTACCACCACAAAACGTCGAGTGATACGAACGGTGCAATGGAAGGCATTTCTGTCGTGTAAAGACCAGCCAAATACAGAGATAAAACTGCAATACACTGAAGATGAAAGCGACTATAGGGATTCGAGAATGGACAGTCGTTTTTATTATTACGGTGGAAATAGAAAAAGATCTTCGATTTGCCCCCAACAACCTCCAAATTTAGGTAAGCAATTTCTACTTGAAAAAATTACAACACCATATATATAATGTTCGTAAACGGGACATTATGTCATAGTGATACGCCTGACCATGATAGGAAAATAATAACAGTAGGTAAGTAGTCATTATTTTCCGTCACTACTGCCTTGCACTCGTTACCCAAGACGACAGATGTAAGGTCTCTTACCCAGAAATTTAATTAGCTACAGTGCCCTCATCCTGAAACACAGGTGCAAAACACTCTTAATAGACGAGATACAGATATTGTCTACCTCACCAGTTTTACCACCGCAGTGCTGCAGCATGGCGGTGGTACTTACCTAGACGATTCCTAGAGTCTACCTCCTTGTACGTATAACTAATTCATTTGTTTTGATAAGTATATCCACGTCCGTAACTACAAACATTACGTGCGGGCTGTATATATTTAATGATAGACTTACCTGTAGTAGGTACCTACCTATTAATATTGACTATATGTTATACAAACTATGGAAATCATTTTCAAAAATATCCAAGGAAAAATTGCGGGCTCAATAAAAATGTCTGCAGTCTTCCCAGGCCCAAGTTGCAGTATTGGTAAACACATTACTGGAGTTCCTTCCATGGTCTTATTTATTTTGTTTGTCATCGTCATGCACCTTGAGGTAGATACCTACCTAATCCAGGCATTTGTCTTCATCCATGGCAAGGATTTTGGTATTTATATGACGTGGGATCTTTCTAAGATTTTGTCTCATTACAGGTCCGATAAACATGATTGGCAATGTTAGTTTGGATAGTATTGAAAAATTATATGATGCTTTGGAAAAGGGCGGTATTTACAAAGAAACAGAATGCACCGCTCGAAGGAATGCAGCAGTAATTATCGCTAATAGGTACAAAAAGCCTGAGTACCTATTCTTACATTTTATTACAAGCACCTTGTAGCGTAGGACGCCCTCCGGCCCGATGGACCGACGACTTGCGAAAGGTTGCTGGTGGAGGCTGTATGAGAAAAGCGGAGGACCGGGATATCTGGCGCAAAATGGGGGAGACCTATGTCCAGCAGTGGACTGCAATAGGTTGAATAGATGATGAAAAAATATTACATTATGCATTTAAACGTAAAGTTAGGTTATTTTTTCATTATTTTTAGGCAAGCATATTTCTCAAAGTTCGCGAATTATAAGAATATTTTTTCACAGGGGGGAGAAACAACTTATGGTGGAATTTTTATACACTTTGCATCCAATTAATGAAACAGCAGATGGACTATCAAATATTCGTAATAGAATATTGTAAGTATTTATTACCTTTATCTACTTATAGCTTGAAAGATGCCCCTTGGTTGATAGCTTGCGAATATAGTTGGTTTGACTGTTTTAATAAAGCAAGGTAACTAAGGTAAGCGTCGGAGGCTCATTGGTATAGAGTGGTGTCTTCTTTTTGAATTTTCGGAATTATAAATACTTTTATACTACTCTCTTGAAGGTGAAACGGTGAAGGACAACATCGATGAGGAAATCTGCGCACATCTGCACAGGGCCCGCGTTGACAAATAAGGCCTACATACCTTTTACGGGTAGGCTGATGCCCCTCGGTGGGAATATTATGAGCTGATGATAAACTAAGTTAAACGTTAGTGCACTGGTTAAACAAAAGTATTTGCATTCTAAATCCCTGACCTGGAGTATCAGGATATGATAATCCTACAATTTTTCTGTCAAATCCATCACTGAGAGAACCACAGACATCCGAATATACAATTAGACTGGACAAGCCACCAAGTTTATAGGCAGTCCCAGTGCAATTTCTTTTCGGTTCTACCTGTGAAAAGTTATTATTTCTTGGTAAATTTACTGATTCCTTGCGATGATGGCATATTGCACAGGATGCATTTGGGATAAACGGTAATTTCTTCTAATATTCATGCGTCTTGACTCGTCTCACAGAGCGTAAACTGACAGCCAGTGTATGCTCGTTGAGCTTACATTTGTCGCACTTAAAAACGCGGCTTGCCCCATCTCCTGTATTGGGAAATCTGTGGAGAGAACTCATCTTCTTAAAGGTAAATAACAGTGCCAGCAGAAATACCTACATTTCCGTAGTCAAAAGTCTTTTGTTGTACCTACTGAATTTCTTTTGTCCCACTGCATGGCGCACCAGAGGACTTTTCAGACTGTATGACTCTTTGTAAGATTGCGTTACAAACTAAGCGGCCCCTGTGCGGACGACTACTAATCATCTCTTCTTTCTTTTTTCATTTCGACACTAGATTTACTCGCACGATCTTCGCACACGATACATCGCAC
>PQWD01005976.1:0-32894 GCA_019425675.1 Leucinodes orbonalis | reverse complement strand
CATGGGAGTTTAAAAAATACCCGAACCGACGGTTTCTCAAGTCACAACACCACACCACTCGATTTAAATGCACTTGTAAACAAGTGATGATTTAATAATTCTGATTTTCATAAATCTAAATTCAGTTTTTACTTAACATTTTTAATAAATATAAACATAAAATGTCCTTGTTTCCATAAATAAGTTAGTCACAAAGCAAATGTAGATAATTTAATACAATCGTGAAGTCATCACAGAACCAAAACCCGTACTCTTAAGAGGATACCCGGCACTCTAATGCTTTAATTTTTATTCAACGAAATCATTTTTTCTTCATCAGTAAGCCCACAAACGATTGACGTCTGAATGCTTTCTGAAATAAACGAGCGGATATAAATATCATTGTTGATTTCGACACCTAAAAAGCTGAGGGTCAGAATTTGGTACTTAAACTTTGACTGCCTTCATTGCAAATATCTAACTTAAACACAATCAGCAGCACACTCTCGTTCCTTATATAGATAATGTGTCTTAACACAAACGCACTATATAGATAATGTGGCTTAACACAAACGCACTATCTTGAAGAAGGTCCCTTAGTGTATCATAGTAAACTTTTAAAGTTAATAGAAATAATCTTAGTTATGAACTACACTCGCGTGCAAGTAAATCGACTCAAGCCTCAAGTACGCATAACAAGTGATATAACTAAAAAATGCCTTATTATACCTCTATATAATGTTTTACATAATTAAAGCCTAGTAATTGAGCTTTAAAATGGTGTAAGTTGCATGAAAATCGATTCAGTAGTTTAGTAAAAAAGGTTAATGCTAATGATAATGTAAAAAATGTTGAAAATTTCACAGTATGGGGTGTTTAAATTAAACAAAATGTGCGTAAGATAAAAAAATTATTCGTGTCAATATTTGGTATTCCCTCCTCTAGCTCTGATCACTGCTCTCATGCGATTCTTCATCGACCTTATCAAATTTTTAATGGATGATTGTGGTATTCGACCCCACTCTTCTACCAACGCAGTCTTGAGCTCATTGATGTTTGTCGGAGCTGGATTCCTCGCTCTAACTTTCCTTTTGAGCTCGTCCCATATGTGCTCAATGGGATTTAAATCGGGGCTGAGCGCTGGCCAATGCATAGTGTGAATTCCAACTTCGTTCAGGAAATCACGTGTGGCCCGAGCAGTGTGACATCGGGCATTGTCATGCATCAAGATGAAATTTTCCCCAATAAAGCCTTGATAAGGGACAACTTGATCCAGTAGAACATTTTCAATGTAACGATCACTGGTCAGACCTCCTCCCCGGCCTCCCCCAGGAACGAAAACAAGGTCCGTTTTGCCTTCTAAGGAAATTCCAGCCCAAATCATGCAAGATCCGCCACCATATGCAACGGTTTCCACAAAGCAGCACTGTGAAAACCGTTCACCGGGACGACGGTATACCCGACCTCTCCTGTCGCTGCCATGGAGACACATCCTCGTCTCATCTGTGAACAGGACTGACTGCCATTGCTCTATGCTCCAATCCAAATGTTCTCGAGCAAAGTGAAGGCGTGCTTGACGATGAGCTATGGTCAACTTCGGGCCTGTAGCGGGTCTTTTCGGAGTAAGATTAGCTTCTTTCAACCTTCTTCTAACTGTCCACTGACTGACAGTCACCCCGCGAACTTGACGTAGCTCCTGCTGCACATCTACGCCGGTAAGGTGTCGATTTCGGAGAGAGGTCGAGACCAAAAACCGGTCGTCACGCTCCGAGGTGCACCGGCGTCGGCTGGTATTAGGCCTCCGAGTGAAGGCACCAGTCTCTTGAAACCTTCTGTATACTCTCGAGACAGCGGACTGACTCATATTCAAACGACGAGCGACTTCTCGCTGGTTCAACCCTTCTTGCAACAGGGCAATGACTTGAGCGGCTTCTTCAGGTGTTGTATCCATAATTTTCTTCAAATGACGGCTTTAATTTGCAGAGATGTGTTCAGGTCAACGTCTAATGAGCGACTGATAAGAAAAAAACGATTACAGGGGTTTTATAGGGGGTTGTGTCGCGCAAGTTGTGAATAGAGCGCAGAGCAGTTTACGGGAGGTTGCGTTCAGTTGCATTCTAAGTACAAGTGTTTATTTAAATTACTGATATTATGCTACCATTTGAAAGCCTAATTACTAGGCTTTAATTATGTAAAACATTATATAGAGGTAAAATAAGTATTTTTTTAGTTATATCACTTTTTATGCGCACTTGAGTCTTGAGTCGATTTACTTGCACGCGAGAGTATAAACAAAATTATGAGTACAAATATTGCTTGACTTATAAATTTTGTATACCATACATGTTGACTTTGTACGATATAATAAAAAATTAAACAAACCACTGCTGCGTCTGATAAAATATTGTGTTTGATTAAAACATTGTAAGGATAACGATAGTAATTAATATGTTATCAATTCAATAACGATTTTGCAAGTGCACTTTCCAGGTAACAACCTCAAGTTGTTGCTCTCGCCGAAGATTGTCCTTTATCCAGGAGATTACAGTACAGTTACGTAAACCCACTAATAATAAACTCCCTGTTGGTAAATAGTATTAGTAACGACTTTATGATATTACAAATTATTATCAGTCCTGCAAGTAGTGGTCGTTAAGCAAAAAGTTTAACTCCATAGGGTTGTCAATATCTAAGATAAGAAAAAATAAATTAATGTCACAAATCACAATATAACATTATCAGACATTTATAGTATTCGTTGAATTAAAATTTAACAATTCAAGCACATATTAACAGCCAATTGAATGCTTAGGTAACATATTAAACGCCTTTAATTAAATTTAAACAAATTAAAACAATCATAATGGCTGTTAGGGAATCGCCTTTATATGCATAAATTCCTCTTTTGCACTTTCTCGTACACTACTTGACTAGGCTTTCTTCAACACTCTCACTTTCGACAACTTCTGTATTGATAGGATAAGCACTATCCAACTAGTAGTGGACTCGGTACTGAATCGTATTACCGGGTATAAGGGAACTACATTTGTTGTCTCAGGTGATGGGTGCAGTGCGTCATTGATAGAGAATAATTACTATCAGTTGTTGGTCTCTTTCAATGCTCATCAGTGAACGTCCTTGTCCGTCCAGTACACTAAGTAACAAAAAAAGTACTCATCTGCCACGCTGATTCACACTGATGCATATTAGGAGATGACGGATTGTTTACTTTTACAGTTTAACACAAAAATAGTGTTATGAAATTCGATGAAATTTACAACAATGTAGTTTACACAGCAAAATAACACGAACCACTCAAATACAACGATAAGTTAAACTTCGCAGGTGAAGCCGCACGATGCCTGCGATGTAAATACAAATCTGACAACCCTTTCGTTTCTGATGCGCCGTACTCGCAGTATTCATATCCATGTATATGAGGTGAAGTCCCGCCGAACCAGACGCTTATAAAAGCCGCAAATACTAAATTTCTTAACTATATAACTTTTCAGCAGACCGAATGACCAGTGCAATGTTAGCAAAGTTTGTGATAGTGGCATTATGCTTGTGCATAGCACAAGCTACATATATAGTCAGTGTTCCTGAGGATGGCTTGATGTAAGGTGTTTACTAAAATAGGATAAGGATAGTTTTAATATTTTAAAGATAAAAAATGCGATCCCCGCATTTAGATTTTGGTTCCTAAAACATGCACCACCATCGCGACAGTTTGTATTTTAGATTATAATAATAATGAAGTGTTAATTTTTCTCAAGCAGCTTATCTTCGTCATTACAGTATATTCAGTCCATTACTGAACGACGCCTAATGACACTCGCGCGGACAATAGTATCTTAGCAGTCAGTATTTATAGTTTACACCTTTACTAGATCATCGGACCATCTCAATGGGGATTGGCTTACGCTTGGGTTTCTCGTTCCCTGACTGCCACTTCAGTAACTTTTTCACCCCGGTTGATGATCTCCTACGTTCTTCGTACTTTGCCTTATTTTAGGTTACTTATCCTGCGGATAGTTTCAGTTTAAATTGCAACATTATTTTAGTTCAGAAACTTACATTATTTATTAATTTTTAGGTGCCAATTTATTGTTGTTATTAGTTATTTCATTAGTAGTCTATTTATTATTTTCAAGATGAATGTTAACGTTAGTCAGATCAGGATATTTTTAACCATAAAGCGTAAGCTATTCTATTGCTAGTAATAAAATACATTTCAATACCAGAATCTGCGAACTTGGAAAACGCATCGCCAGCGATGAGAAGCTGCAACCCCTACGAGTGCAACAATTCTGCCGCAGACTCGGGCACGCGCGCGGTGTCTGCATCGGACGTACTGTCAATGTCGCATGCGCCGAACTACTTTCATGAAACCAGGTTTGAATATCTCGCTTACTTCAACCTTCTTCACTATTTTGCTGGTCTACCCAATTACCAAGATATTCCGGTGTCACTACTACATTTTTAATACAGGCTCCATGCCAGTCTTTCAATCCAAAATCATCAAGAAGATCTATTTATATTGCTGCCAAGATGTGAATCTAAAAACCTCTTACACCGACTCTAGTCCAGGATTATGTTTGTGACCAACGTATATCGGTGAATTAATACTCGTTCTACTTTGAATAGAATACGAGAATCAATTGGCAAAGAGTTCCGGGTTCGATCCCCAGGCAGTACAAACAGTTGTGTGCATGTTCATGACTGTTTGTATTGGTTTGGGTATTTCCTATGTGTAATATGAATATATTTACAAAATAATGTATAAATATGTTTATCAGTTGTTTAGTATCCGTAATACAAGCTTCACGCTTAAATTGGGGCTAGATGACGTTGTGTGAGTGTCAGAGGATATTAATTTATGAGTGGCCATACCTCCTCAAAATATGGATTTTACGGGTAGAAATTTTGAAAAAATCTTTCGTTTCGCATTGCGTAATCATTGTGGTGAAGTGCCTTAAGCCCAACTCATTTAACTTAAAAGCTATTGAAGATTGACTAAAGGCATTTCTTTAGCAATGCCTACTTCCTTATCAATGAAGTGCTTGGAGTGCTAAAATAAATTGAACATTAGCGTATATATACTGAATATTAATAGCCTTCTTTTTGCTCCAGTTAACGACATTCAAGACGCTAACACTTATTCTGATGAAGCAAACGACGCTAGTAATATACAGGCAGTATCACAGAAGGTAGCAAAATAATATTCAGTAGATTAAACTTTATAGATATTTAGGATACTATTATTTAATAAATTACTAGGTGGTAGACTCGGTACTGAATCGTCTAAGTAGGTACCACCAGTGTTTTGCACTTTTGTGTTTCCGGATGAGGACACTGCAGCTAGTAAAATTACCGGGTATAAGAGACCTAACATCTGTTGTCTCGAGTGTCGGGCGCAGTACGGCATTGATGGAGAATAATAACTGTCTATCAGTGTTGTCTCCTTCAATGCCGTTTTGTCATGGTCAGGCGTATCACTTACCATCTTAGCTTACTTAGTAACATAAAAAAAAATGTAATTAATGGACACGAAATCATTCTACGATGCACTTGCAAAAGACACTCTATATAAACTCCAATAACTTTCGTCCTGCGTCATACATTAACAGCCTACTCCATTTCCACTTGCTGTATTTTCAAGCCCCTTTGCTTGTCTAGTTACTTAGTTTGTATAACTTAACAACATTTTTTCAAAAGCACATTAAGAATGATATTAAAATAACTGATCGTCTGTCCGTTCCGCTGACTCAGAGAAATCTACTGAACGCAAGGACCTATGTCTACCTGTTGATGAAGTGAAGTTAAACAGGGAATGATATAATCTAAAGTTGTCGTCAATAAAATGTTTAATTTATTCTCGCAGAAACTTTCAAGCTGAAGACTTGTAAGTAGACAGTCATTCGTAAGTATAGAGCAGTCATGCAGACGCGCCTGTCAGCGATTTGGTGCTATAGGAGTATGTGCTGGTGGTCGCTGCTGCTTTTGTCGCAGACGCATTTCAAGAGGTACATTAGGCATTTGTATTAATATGTATGTAATGTTTTAATCATAAACAGGCGGAAATATATAATATAGGAATAATACTTGGATTATGTCAAAATACTTAATAAAATTTACAATCCTCTTAACCACCTCATAAAATGCAAACCTCTTTAATAATGAATTAGCTTGACGAATTATGTAAATAAAAATAATGAGGATATTTTTGGTACATTGTGATATTAAATATGCTACTCAGCAATACAAAATGCGTACAACAACTGAACAAAATAATCCAATTCCAGATAACAGCGAATCTGCATATGAATTCAATGTCGATGAAAATGTCCTTAATGATGAGCTAAATTCAGAAATAACAATTGATGAAGATGTTGCAGGTAAGAATCTGATACAAAAAACTAACCAAAATTGAAAAAAAATTGTACCCTTTTGTATTTTTGTACTAAATTGTGCCCGTGGCTTCGCTCGTTATAAATTCGGGGCCTGTGTTACCCATTTCTGCTTTCCTGGTTACAAAAAAAGAATTTACGCTGAGATGATATTAAACGTCTTTCCATCGATTTTAAGGTTTCCTGCTTTGAAAACTGCGAAAATTCGTATATAAAATTTCACCTTCTCTTTGGGGGCAGACTTCCGAAAAATATATATGTTCTTTTTGTTAGTGACAAATAGTCCGCATACCAATGTTTAGCTTTCTACCTTAAGTATTGCGGAATTCTCCATAGAAACTCGGTACTAAGTCATCTAGGTAGGGTACCACCGCAGTGCCCGATATCATTCCATGAAATATAAGTGCTTGCACTGCTGTGTTTCGGGATGAGGGCACTGTAGCTAGTAGAATTACCGGGTATAAGAGATCTAACATCTTTTGACTGTGATGTTAAACGCAGTGTGGCATTGATGGAGAGTAATAACTGTTTATATTAGTTGTTGGTCTAAATCATTGCCGCTCTATCATGGTCAGGCGTATCACTTTACATCAGGTAAATGTTGTGACCGTCCTGCCCACATTGTAACATAAAAAGTATCACATAATGGGAACTACGATAATTACTCTACCAGCCTATAACGTCACACTGCACTGCATAGGCCTTCCTAGTTCCTCCCCCCCTGTCCCCTTCCCTGTGAGCCGTAACTCACAACGTCCGTGCAATATACAATGGTGGGTGTTAACGACTACCATCCTAAGATGATAAAAGTGTTGTCAATGAATCTAGAAACCCAATTTCGGTATTAGACGCAGTCGAGAACTCCGAACCATTGAGAGACTGTAACCTGCGCTGGTGCGAGCAAAACTGGCAGACGTATCGGGTTCCCCGGAGGCGTGTGTGTCAACGGACGCTGTAAATGGACATCTTCGCTCAGCACTGCGGAACCTCTTGCTGTTTCTGGTATATACATGGCTTCTTACTGTATGTCTAGAATTGTATTGCATGTCTCATTCAATTGTACAGAAGAATCTCTTCATATTCTAATCAGATGCAATCGAGAACCCCGAACCACTGAGAGACTGTAACCTGCGCGCTGGTGCGAGCAGAAATGCAGGCGCATTGGATTTCCTGGAGGCGTTTGCGTTAACGGTCGTGCAAATGTGACATCCTTGCTCAGCACTGCCGGAACCGGTTGCTGTTCCTGGTACGTACATGCCCTCTTTACTGCATGTCTAGAATTTTACTGCGTGTCTCATATATTTTTACTGAAAATTCTCTTCATATTCTTATCAGATGCAATCGAGAACCCCGAACCACTGAGAGACTGTAACCTGCGCTGGTGCGAGCAGAACTGCAGGCGTATGGGTTCCCGGAGGCGTGTGTGTCAATGGACGCTGTAAATGTGACATCGTCGCTCAGCACTGCCGGAACCGTTTGCTGGCCCTGGTATGTACACGGCTTTTTGAAAAGAACTAATTCATTTGTGCTAAGAAGCTTCAACTTTGCTTTATGAGAAGTTAACTTATGAAATCGTACAAATGCCCTAAAATGAAGTAATCTCAAGAGTTTCTACTATCATATTATTGGTGACACTTTTCATTCCAAATCAGACGCAGTCGAGAATCCAGAAACCACTGAGTGACTGTAACCTGCGCTGGTGCGAACAGAACTGCCGTCGCATCGGATTCTCCGGAGGCGTTTGCGTCAACGGCCGATGCAAATGCGACATTCTTCGCTCGGCTCAGCCAGAGCCTTCGGTCACACATGGTTTGTAGTCACTATGCATATCATTATCATCATCAGCTCATTAAACATCCCACCGAGGGGCAACGAGCTACGCGTATAGGGTGATTAGGCCTTAGTCGTCCACGCGGCAACTTTACGCTCAGCCTTTGAATTCTTCGGAGGCGAACGCAGGTTTCCTCACGATGTTTTCCTTCACCGTAAGAGCGTCGGAAAACGTACATATATTTTTCGAAAATTCGAAAATACATTGGTACGTGGCGGGATTTCAACCTCAGCCCTCCCGGTAGGAGGGCGACACTCCACACCATTGAGCCACCGACGCTCTTACACTATGCACGTAACTACAATAATTATTTGAGTCGTCTAGGTAGGTACCACCGCAGTGCCAGATATCGTCCCGAGAAACAGCAGTGTTATGCACTTTTATGTTTCGGGATGAGGGCACTGTAGCTAGTAAAATTACCGGGTATAAGAGACCTAACATCTGTTGTCTCGGGTGACGGGCGCTGTGCGGCATTGATGGAGGATAATAACTGTCTATCAGTTGTTGGTCATCTTCAATGCTGCTCTGTTATGGTTAGGCGTATCACTTACCATAAGGTAAGCGTCCTGACCGTCGTATTCACTTATTACATAAATAAATAGTGTTTTAAAATGGGTATCAACCTTTACTTATGCTAGTACCGCCAAACAAACCAGCCCGTGAGGCACTTTGCATCACGATTACTCGTACAAAAGTGATATTCGAATTTGCGCAAAATTAAAAAATATTGTGTTATTTTATTTTGATTCCACAGTTTTCGCGGCGCGTGGCGGGTAAAGGTTAAAACTGTACTGCAGCGAAAGTTGTGCGTGAAAACCTAGAACAGCAGTAAACCTTATTTAGATCTTGGCAACTTATTCCAAAGCCATAACCGAATAAACAAAATTTTAATATTTCAAGTCAAACTCATGGAAACATTTTAATTGTTTTTTTTTTGTAGATATCCATAACTCTGAGGAAATCGCACATGATGACATTTCATCTGAAAAGGAACAGCGACGATCAGGATTGCTTACAAATAAAATATGTAAGTAAGAACAAGCTACCTTATTTTTATTGTTTTGTAAGACTTAAGGAATATGCAATATGTTAAATTGTGATTGTATTTATTACAGAAGCTGTAAAGAGAACGCAAATTCCGCCTATGGAACATAATTCACCGTTGTTATTATCATAACTGCTATTTTGTGTTTCATACATGTTTGATATTGTTTCATGGATATCTTCCTGAAATACCAAATCCAAATATTGCTATAGTTTTAAGTTAATGTCAGTTATACAGTTTGCCAGTTAATATAAAATCATTGTATTGATATGCTAAGTTTTTACCAAATTATTTTACTTCATAACAGAAAATGACATTCAGTAAACATTAAGTGTTATTGACCTTAAATATAACTTCAACTGTGTAAAGAAGTACTAAAGTAGATATAAAACAAATTTGGAACCAATTAAGAGTAGTAGGAGCTAGTTCAATAAGTTTATTATTAACTTTTGTTTGAATTATTTTTTACTATTTATAATAAAAATACTTTTTAAACAGCGAGTTTTTTATTGTTTACTTACATTTGGATGAAAGTAATTTCCCAAGTACAAATACGCAAGTCGCGCATCGAATCATTTGCAATAACATATTGTCTATCTACAAGATAAGAATTAGAAGTGGAATTACTGTAAACAGAATTTACGGATTTAACAATTTAATTACGGAAAGAAAATTCTAATGGTATGAGTTGTGTTATATGAATTTTGTTAGTGGAAATAAATAAAGATTACAACTATTATTAATTAAATATTTGCAATAAATGATGAACAAACATGCATAGCATTTTGGACACTCGTATTATGTATAAAATACATTAAATTAGTGAGTAATATTTCGTTACTCAGTACTTGATTTCCACAATAACGATGAACTGTTTGCTTCAGCTCTAAATAATCATTTTACAAGAAATCAGACGTGTTGTTTGTTTGATTGCTCACTAAATTCATCAATATACTCGTAATTACCTAATACACACTTATTAGGTTTTAAATACAGGCATATTTTCGCCAGCCAAAAATCTCCAACTCATCAAAACAAGAAGACAATTCAAACGCAGTGAAGTGTTTGGTTTGTTTCGTTATCTTTGATCTGCTACCAGCGACAACAATGGTGGCTAAGTCGCCGCTGCCCTTCAAGTTAATTGTAAGGACTGCGCGAACAACTTGACCCGCCCCTTAAATCTGTTGCGCGTCAAAGAATGTTGGGTGTCTCAAGGCAAATGTTTTATTTTTATAAAAAGTCCGCTTCTTGTTCATTCAACAACGTACTGAATATCTGAGTTGCTAAGGGATGTTAACAGATCAACTAAGCTACTAGTTAAATTAACAAATTATATAGTTACGTTTGTTTCAATTTAAAAAATAAAGGACTCGATATGTGGTCAATCAAAACGGTTTAAGGTGTAGGAAATTTCATAATGATTTATTTTTAACTCAATCAATATGCCAATATTCCTAGCTAGGTAGCTGTGACCTACTCCTGTGTGGACAGTTTGATTGGGCATCAGACCAAAGAAAATCAACATCGCTCCTTACGGGTGGTTCCATTCAGGCACGCTAATATGCCAAATATAAACAGCAATCCAACGTGAAACCACGACTAAACTTGACAATCTTCATAAAATGAAAACTAATTAATGTTTTCAATAACTAGCTACTACTAAGTAATACTTTTTTAGGATAACCTACTATATTTGGGGTCCAGTGGACACTTCACTTTTGCGGGCCGAGGGTTCAAGAGTGGACAAAGCCCTTATTTTGAGGTGATAGTAGCCATTCCGCTGGCTACATGGTTACTAACTTATTTCATAACATGACATTAAACTGTGTACATGATATTACATTTGATGTGTAAGTGCGAAAGTGAGTTTTGATAGAATTTAAAAATCACTTTCGCGAACATCCTTTTCAAATTATAGGGTTTTACATTTTATATAACTACAACTTAACAATATCTATGTCAAGGCAATGATTAACGATCACACTCTTATATACACTTTATACTTTTGCGCACGTATTCACGCATAATCACAATTACCATGGTCCCGAGCTGATCGAATTCAGTATTAGGGTCGTGCTATGGATGACCCGTGGTAGTAGCAGACTATAATTTTCTATTTATGAGCCATAAAGGCTTCCATTGGCGGGCAGTTGTTATTGGAAAAGCGTTTGTGCCGCTCCCCGCGGTCCCCGGTGTAATCTGCGCTCATTTGTGTAAATAAGCGCGGAGTTATCGTCAGATACAATGGAGAAAAACGTTCTTAAACACAATGGTACGATTCTATACAAACGGCGTGTCGAAGCGCATTTCAATCGTTTAGCAAATTGGAACGTTTGTTAAGTTCATCATCATCAGTAAAAGTTCTCACCGAGGGACACGATCCTACCCGTAAAGGGTGCATAGTGCCTTAGTCGTCCATGCAGGCCCAGTGCGGATTGGCCGACATCACGCACAACCTTTAAATCTCTTCACAGGCGTGCACAGGTTTCAGCGAAAGAGCGTCGGAAAACGGACATATAATTTCGAAAATTCGAAAACACTGAACCACCGACGCTCCTAAAGCATGGGCTTCGAATTTGGTATGGGATGGAATATGGATTCGTATCAAAAATCAGTGAGTTTACGGGCTGTTTATTGGTGAAGTTTAAGTGGACGCCTATCTGGCTTTCTGGTGTAAGATAAATTATATTAATTCGTTAGGGTTTCGTTGGCCAAATGGCACCCTTACAGATTCTACATTCTCTGTATATCCATCCGTATGTCACCGTTTCTTTTCCGAAACGATAAGAACGATATTATATAACAATAGAAAAATAAAGACAAAATGCTAGTACTCTACTTATAATTTATTTCTTACGGTGCTACTAGGTAATAAAACACGTTACGAATTCCAAATAGAAACCTATACATTTTACCAAAATCACTTCCACGCTCACACCATTAGTCAACCGGAATGGAAGTGCAAATAGCTTCGGAGTTCTGGGGCCATTTGGAAAAATTTCATAATATTTTCAGATTGACGCAAATAGTTACAGAGATTTTGCAGGTAGAAAGTTTAATAAAGGCATCCCTGAGAACGAAAACTACAATAATAGGCCGGCAAATGAAATGCTTTGCCCTCTGGTATTGGAAATGTACATGGGCGGCTGTGTCATTACCATCAGATGAGCCGTTTGCTCATTTGCCTGCTATAACATAAAAAAAATTCACCATAAATGTTCTAAAATTTGTTATAATTGTTCTAAAATTGGTCTTAAATCTTAATCATAGCAGTACTAGACTTCGCTACTTTTGAAAATATACTAGATACGTGAATTTGTACGTGGAGATAAAAGCCCGAGTTACTCGTTACTAGCGACTTCCAGTGAAAATGAAGGTATTAATGATTGGATAATACCACCCCACAAAGGCCTGGCCCAACTCCAATGATAAAATGATGTTTTATGTGGACTTATTATGTACTTTTCATAAATTTGTAATTTTTTGGGATGACTTTATACTGTTGCTCTCGTATGGTCTTCACAGAGGGCAGCGCAGATCGCTCATAGTCCAAATAAATATGCGAGTTCTTGTATAACTTATTTATTTTTATAGATTTTTTTTAAAAGAAAAATTTTAGTATATATTGATTAATCATTTATAATACGAGCTATTAACCGTTGACAGGAGAGTATAAGTCATACTACACAGTATTGTGATAAATAGATTAGGCCATATCAGCGACTAACATCCAAGATAGTAGACGGAACAAACAGCTCATCAATACCATCCGTCGTTAAACATACCAGCTGCATCGTTCTCAACCCTTATATTAATACACAATATTTTCATATTATTCTATGAGATTCTACCAATTATAACAATACAACCATAGTATTATTCATTACTTCGATAAAACTCCTTTTATTATGTTTTAAAAAATCTTAGAACACAATGAAACTATACATTTGACTACCCATTTGGTGTAGCGGTTGAGACGTCCACTACTACACCAAGGGTTTGATCCTCGGGCAGTACAAACATTTGAGTGCATTAACATGTCTGTTTGTAATGGTCTGAGTGTTTTCTATGTATAATATGTACGTATGTAGGTTAAAAAAAAGTATGTTTATCCCTTGTTTAGTACCCATAATACAGGCTTCAAACTTAACTTCGAGCTAGATGACGCTGTGTGAATGTCAGTAGATATTATTTATGCATACTTATTGTGTTATCAAAGTTTTTCATTTCTATAAATGGTGACGTCCTTCAGAAGGCCTTCAAGTACAACTTGTTTATGTTTAAACATTACAAAAATCATATCATACTATCTTATCAAAAGTCTTACTCACTCCACTGCACTGCAGTACTGCTGATTTATTTCATCATAATAAAATAATATATATTTCCTCTGACATTCACACAGCGCCATCTATGCACTATCTAAGCAAGGAGCTTACTATGGGAAATAAACAACGGGGAAGCATATCCAAATGTATGGCGCATGGGCCGACAGAATTTTTTACGCTACATTTCCCCGGTAGATGCACTATCTTAAGTTTCACGGCGAGTTATGACGATTTAGAAGGCAGAAATAGGCATATAGGTATTAAAATAAAATAATTTAAAAGTCATATCTCAACTCCGTGAATCTTAAGACGTTGCGTCTACCGGGGATAAGTAGAATAAGACCCTCCCAACCCTCAAAAAAATTCTGTCGATCCATGCGCCAAACACTATATATAGATATGCTTCCCCGTTCTTTAGTTACCATAGTAAGCTCCTTGCTTATATAGTGCAGATATTTTATTTATTATTGTTCCACTATACAGTTGTCTTGGGACAGCTGGAGATTCATTGCACACTTAATTTGCAGAAATCCATTAATCCACTTCCGATTTTAAATATAATAAATGGTTTTATTTTCCACAAACAAAACTACAGGACTCAAAAACTAATAATTTGCCATCCTCATCTTCAAAGTATTACCACACGTGACGTATCGCGTATATTAATTAAAGTTTTAATTAGAAGGCCCATTTCAAAAGTACTTGCAACTAAGTTAATTAACTTGACTCGAAGGGCTGTGTACATAGACAATGCGTGAAACGAACCGCTAGATATTCTCTTACAATAATTTATAGAATCTTGTTAAGTTAAACCGCCCCGGTAAAGCAAGTAACCGCAAAATTTCAAATTCCCATATATTTTACTATATAGAGGCAAAATCATAAGTTGTGTCACGTGTTAACTTACGCTTACCGTGTCAAGGATTAATGTTGAGGGTCTCCGTATTGCAATAACTAAATTTTAGCCTGTTAAATTGATTTTCCTTATGAAAACGGCAGATTAAAACTACTAACCACCATCCTATATTATTACTATATTCCTATTCTTATTATTTAAACTCTTGCTATTTTGGCATATGTGCCGTATATAAATTCATATGCACGAAGAAAAAAATTGTTAATTCAATATTACAAACAATACTCAAATTTTATATTTAAGATGTGTAAATGAAATTGGAGACGTTACATATTGAGTTGATAAACTAACTATACTGGTACTGGTTGGTATAATATATGGGACGGATATTATTAACCTACCTGGCAACTGATGTTAATAGTTAATTATCACTGAATATCTGTTGTAATTAACATCCAATATTGTTAGTGATTTGATATAGGTAGTAAGAGGTGTTGCAACATTCTGGTAGGTACTGACTTCTTAATTACAAAGTTATCATCAAAAATCTATGTTTAGTTCCAAGTCCCAGTCAATAATATTTTTACTGTTTTTTATGTTATAAGTGTATGGGACGGTCAAGACGCTCGCCTGGTGGTAAGTGATACGCCCGACCATGACAAAGCGGCATTTAAGGATACCCACAACTGATATACAGTTATTATTCTCCGTCATCCTATGATCGAAGATGAGAGACCTATAATCTATCGTCTCGGTTGACGGGCGCAGGGCAATGTCCGCATAAAATAATCACTACTTACTGTTATTAACTTTCTTCAACACTGCATTTGTCATGGTCAGGCGTATCGCTTACCACCAGGTACTAGGTACCAGGTCGTCCACCACAAATGTGCCTATTTCAACATTGATGTTAGAAAGAAAGAAAAAAACATTTATTGGCCACAAAATCACGTATCATCAATCAATCAATTAATAATACAAAATACACATAAAACAGAACTCAGTAGCCAATCAGGTACGAACCTCAGCTAGTTAGTGTTATAGTGTTTTTATACATATTATTATAAGTTCCAACATTGATATAAATTAAATTTAAAACACTGTTGAGATTTGATTTGATTGCCGAAACAGTATTTATGTAACCAGTATCTAAGTATTTATTTAGTTGTTTATATTCAGAATTTTTATAATTTAATTAAATACACATCATGTTAAGTATAACAACAGAAACAGAAACATTTAACTACTTAGTCTTGTACGACACATCTATACCCGTACACAAGTTGGCACATATGTGTGACATTTTAATCAAGGAAATTACACCATTCTCTATTCCGGAATATTGCCGAGAATCTCCAATTGGCTAAGGCGTGTACGTGGAAGCAAATACCGTATGGACTCATGCTTACTGATTTCAATATATTGATGTAATAAATCTCGAATCCTCCCTTTACGAACACGCAACACGAATCAATCGTGAAATTGTTCCGTTTCCCTTTGATTTATTCGACGCCAACTTCTCCACGGACCAAATAACATAACCAGTCGGCAATATGTTTGTATCTCACAAGGAAAAAACAAGCTTCGCTTTACTCTTTACCTGCTCTGCGTTATTTTTATATGTTATACGGGATCTCACCACAAATAAGCAAACTGTCATGTCGGAAATATTTTGACGGCGATCAAAAGTAAATATTTCCTTGTTTCCCATCTGTACATATTTTGAACCCTTCTGACGAAGTGAGTTTTTTTTTATAATATGATGAGCGAGCAGACAGATCACCTGATGGAAAGTGAATACTGTCGCCCATGGACATTTGCAACACCAAAGGAGCTACAAAATGCGTTGCCGGCTTTTTAAGCAAGAGTACGCTCTTTTCTTGAAGGTCTGCAAGTCGTATCTGTCCGGAAACACAAAAATAAGTGTCATCGTCAGCCTATAACGTCTTTCTGTAGGCCGCAATCTTTCCCACACTGCATAGCCATGGGGAGATTGCTTCTTGATTCACAACATGGAGGGTGTTTACGCCTAACCTAAGACTGTAGCCGAGACGGACAGCTTAAGGTGCGCTCCGAACCAAGGAATCATCTTTCTTTTCAAATTATCAGATGATTTGTCTGCAATTTCCTAACCAAACTGGAAAAAATTGTATAATATAACTTGCACAATTCGGTTTTTCCATGGGGTTTATACTCAAGACCTCAGCAGCGATCAAATCTAACGCTCAAAATACTACACTACGGAGGTAGTTACAGCAGTGCAGTGTATGAATTATGAAAAAGTGTAGATTTAATTAGGTATCACGTACACCTGGCATGTTCCCAGCTCGTCCCGGGCCAACAGTGCTGGATGTAGGTTAAGTAGCTCCGTGCGACTGTACCAAGATAATCGCCCGTTAAATACCGTTTTAATGCAATTAGCTCTGTTGAAACACTTCAATGTCCATGATAAAAGCCCCTATCAAGGAAGAAATTAATTTAAATTTCAATACAGTGCGCGGGTGAACGCGTTTTTGATAAATCCCAGGAAGGTAGACTTTTAGGCAGACAACTAAGTTATACTCCAAGTCGCACCAAGAAAATCTTTCTTTTTGTTAAGTTAGGTTTTTCCTCAGGCTACTAAATATTACTATATCTATTGAACAAGGTTATTCTCTTTTACCATACAGGAAATTCTTGACTTTTTTTCTGATTTAGACTGTTTAAGCAAATCTTTAAATAAGCTTAATTTTTTGTAGGTCAATAGGGCATTTTATATGAAGGCTATAGCCCACTCCGTGTTATAGTCTGTACTTTAGTGCTTTTAAATTAAATCCTAAAAGTGTAAACCTGTTAATCTGATTACCAGCACATAGGGTGCAGATATAATCAATAATGATCTTTAATGATAAATCAGACTTATATTATTAAGACGAACGTATGGACTGTATATATTTGCTACTTTTTACGTCAGCTGGAGTGGACTTTATGGAGTGAAATGAAGCGTGAAGCTCAAGACCGAGCAGAATGACGGAGCGCTGTGGATGCCCTCTGCCCATCCATGGGACATAACCTTGGATACGGGAAAATATATTTTACCGCGGGTAACACCGTGAGCTAGTATTACTTATAAACAAAACTTATGTTTAACACGTATATTAACTACACATGTATAACTGCAATTATCGGTGTACTTATCGTTGTTTACTTGCTTAGATATATGAACCACCTTTGAAGTAAGCTACAAGTTGTATTGTCATCACTTTACATGAAAACCTCCTAAACAGCCATGAAACTTGACACAGATGGTACCGAGTTTAATTGTGTGAAATTCAAGTAACTATATACAAGACGTGAATATATAGTTTCTAAAAGCCATAGGTAATAATATGTCTTTGTATGTAGGTATAATTTATTAAATATTACTCGAGAGTAACTTTATTAATTATTATATACTCATTTACATAAATAGCATGGAAAACCAACAGGACTTATTATTATATACGTAAATAACATGTGAGCCTTTTAGTCGCGATCGTAGTAAAGAAGTCGTCTTCCAGGTTACAGGTTCAACCCCAGTGCAGTCAGTACAAACAAAAAAATATTTAGTAAAATACAATATTAGTGCCGGTGCGAGCGTCAGTGGCGCAATGGTGTGGACTGTTGCCGTCCTACCGAAAGGGGCTGAGGTTCAAATCCCGCCACGTACCAATGTGTTATCCGACGCTCTTACGGTGAATGAAAACATCGTGAAGAAACCTGCGCACGCCTGCGAAGAGATTCAAAGATTGTGCGTGAAGTCGTCCAATCCGCACTGGGCCCACGTGGACGAATAAGGCCGAAACACCCTTGTGGCCTAATATTGATCGCATAATCATATTTAGTTTATAATCCATATCGACTAAGAAGGTGAGCGTTCCATTTGCCCCGTTTATTTAATCACATTTACAAAAACTCTGCATAACTTCAGCCGAGCGTGCGTTTTTAATCAGGCTCTTGTGATAAGTCCGCCCGTCAGAAAGCGACGCGACGTAAACACAGTGATTAATTAACATCACCTAGGCATAGATGCGGTCGCATTAACTATACTAAAACAACAATAATTAATTCAAATTCAACGTTGACAAATGATCGCAGGTTACATTTTGTAGTAATAAACAGTTCATATTGTTATGCTAATGACGTCTTGATCTCGAGCTGATAGGTTTGCCTGGATTAAAGGGATTCATGAACGGAATATTAAGTTGTTGTAATTTTTTATGAATAACTAACCTGTATAAAAATTAAAGTAAATATAGTTGAAAACAGCATCACACAGGCTTCCCTCTTTACGCACCAGATATCTCGGCTATCCATTTGCCTCATTGAGGCTCCACCAGCGACCTTTCGCAAGTCGTCGGTCCTACGCTGCGCTTATTTACTAACCGGGCGCTAATTTCAATGTATCTCAATAGGTACATAAACCATTATATCAACTGTGAAAAGAACGTCAAATAATTAGTAAAATACCAATTTAGAACCTTCTACCAAAAATTGAGTCACAATAATTAGCCCTTGACATGTCATTGGAAAACGATAATGGTATTATTTCATCATCAGTTTACAAACGTCCTCACCGAGGCACGAGCCTTCCAATAAAGATTGCCTGACTTCACGCACAACCCTTGAATCTCTTCGCGTGCGCAGGTTACTTCACGATATTTTCCTTCACCGTAAGAGCGACGAATAAACGTACATAAATCTTTCGAAACTACATTCGTACGTGACGAAATTTGAACCTATACCCTCCAGGATCTCCAGATCAGGCGACAACAGTCCACACCAATAAGCCACTGACGCTCTATGGTATTATAAAATAGTAGAATACCAGTTATGGTTCCACTGCAAAACAGCGTCTTGACAAAACTGTCTTGGCATTAGCTGAGAGGCGACCATTTTGGTAGCATTATAATTATTTTAAGTATTAAGGAATAACATGTTACAATTTTATTGCGCCAAATAAATATTTTTCTTTCTTTCTTTCTTATGCAAAAATGTACCATTGAGACAACAAAGATAGAATTGGTGCATTTTGAAAATTTTAGGAATTAGGGCCCAAGGCCCTTCTTTAGCGTCTGCTTCAACAGTTATTGGTCCTGCGACATACGTCTACTTATATAGCGCCAATGATGTCAATAGCTTTCTGTCTTCAACCTATCGCAGTCCACTGCTGGACATAGGTCTCTCCCCCATTTTGCGCCAGATATCCCGGTCCTCCGCTTTTCTCATCCAGCTCCCACCAGCGACCTTCCGCAAGTCGTCGGTCCATCGGCCGGAGGGCGTCCTACGCTACGCTTGCCAAGACGCGTCTCCACTCCAGAATCGTCTGCTCCAACGGCCATCGCTCTACGACATACGTGACCAGCCCACTGCCACTTCAACTTGCTGATCCGGCGGGCTATGTCGGTAACTTTAGTTCTCTTGCGGATTAAATCATTTCTGATCTTATCCCTAAGAGAGACTCCAAGCATAGCTCGCTCCATTGCGCGTTGAGTGACTTTGAACTTGTGAACCAATCCCGCAGTCAGTGTCCATGTCTCAGCTGCATATGTTAGCACGGGTAGGACGCATTGCTCAAAGACTTTCGTCTTTAAGCATTGCGGAATAGTTGACGTTAAGACATGACGTAGCTTACCGAATGCCGCCCAGCCCAACTGAACCCTCCTACTAGCCTCCTTCTCGAAGTTATGCCGGCCAAGTTGGATGGTTTGGCCCAGGTAGATATACTCCTGCACACCTCGAGACGGACGCCATCGACGCATATCGGTTGTGGCATGACACGACTGTTGAACATGACTTTCGTCTTGTCCAAATTCATGCCAAGCCCAACTCGTCGGGAAGATTCATTCAGGCTGTTCAGCATCTCCGCAAGCTCTTCCGATGACTCTGCCACGATGACGATATCGTCAGCAAAACGAAGATGAGAAATATACTCTCCATTGACGTTGACGCATAGCTTTAACCGACTTAAAAAAAAATTTCGACTCGTTTAAAACTAACTCCGTTTCACCATGAAAGCAGAAACCGCTAAATGTCGGAACTTGAAACAAGCCCCAAAGAGTGAAAGAGCATTATCTAATGTTGGTTAGCAGGATAGCGCCCTTCCACAACTATACTACGAATCATGGCGTTTAATGGATTGACTTGTGGAGCGATATATAATATCAAAGTAATAGTATATCATTAAGAACTTGTAAGGACTGTGGAACCGATCGCTAAACTTCTTCTAAGTATAAGAATAATGTTGCTTTTATGTCTGCGGATGAAATTAATAGCGATCTGAACCACTGAGACCACGTTACTATACTTATTCGTTACGTCTCATAAAAAAATAGCTAACTCGATGCACTATCTCACTTAAAAAGTGTTCGCGGCAAGTCTGCCATGTCTCACTTGGGATGTCATAATGACATAGTAGTGTGACATGCTTTTGATTTTGTACTCTTTCTACGACGCGTCAAGATCAAAATTTCAATGTACAATTTATGTTCCAAATATAACAATAACTACGTAATATGTGACACGCGGCTCGGACATTTTTTGGACTCGGATTTCTTGATTGTACATCTAGTTAATTCATTGTTGATCTATGGGGTTGTCCATTAATCACGTGAGGCTTGAAAGAGGAGGAGGGGTTTTATAAAAATCACGAAAATAACACAAGGGGGAGGGGGGTGCAGTAAGATATCACGTGTATTTACCTAGTGTAGACATTTGTATCATGGTCCTTAATTTCAGAATAAAATAAAATTATAGTTTATACCTGTATTTAAAGGTAATATTTTGAAAATCATAAAATTCTTTGTAGGTATTAAAGATATACGTGATGTTGGGAAGGGAAGGGAGGGGAGGGGTAGACTTAAACCTCACTACGTATCACCAAGGGGGAGGGGGGCCTTAAAAATGCGAAAAAAAGATCACGTGATTAATGGACGGCCCCTAAGGCTACTGCACTAACCTTACTAACTTTTGTCTAATTGACACACACAAAATACCTAAGTCACTTTAACAACCAAACACAATTCATACACACCATCATAGAATAAAACACATACACATCCAATGAACCAACGAGTTCGTAATATGTCAATACACGAGTGCACTGCCCTACATCTGTCTCGCAATTTTAATTAGCCCGTAATTTCATGCTCTTCGACAAAATATTTATAGGTACGTTTTTAATATGTGACGCCGCAATTAGCGCCGGGATAATTAATTTAACCGACGAGACGCTTCGAGATGAGCTCGGCCTTCACTAGACTTCGATTGGGTACTTGCTTTACTAGGGTACTTCAAATATTTATCAGTACCTTAGTAAATACTCTATATAATCCAAGCGAGCTATATTCCAATTCATATTAAACCTTGTCGCCTCGCAGGAGCCCGTGTCCGCCAGGATCATACGTTGCAGCCTATCCCTAAAAGCGCTATAGCCCGACAAGATCTGTGAGATTTCATAGTCCGGCTCTACCCAAGTTGCCTTGTGTCGAACCGTCACATCTCTCCGATGTGTCCCATAGCCGTTGCCATTCGGTAACAAACGACTGACTTATGAGCGCTTTTGAGTGTGCCGCCTCTGGTAACTCTAGCCAGTAGTTACACTAAGTGTAACCATTTTATTGTAACTTTTTTACTAGATTAGACATTTGGCCGCCATCTCACCTGATGTTAAGCAATAATGCGGCCGAAAATGAATAAACAAGATGTGTTACTAAAGGTTGCTGTTATTAAAAGACATAAAAGGTCCTGGCGTACTCTAAGTGATTCGACCCCCCTTACTGGCCCGAGGATGCGTTCCTGTGGACAACAAACGAAGATCCGGTGAAGTTCCCACACACACTGGCCAAAACCGTATCAAAGACAGGGGAGGTCTAAGCCAGCAGCCAAAAGCAAATGGCGTAACATTAAATAAATTCATCACATAAAGACGTTGAATGCGGCAATGTTTAAAAATGGCGACACAATGTCACAGGGCGGCTAGCCTCTATAGATACCTAATTACAAAGGAGGGGCGACTCTTTTGTGAATGCCTATCAAATGATGTATAAAATTTCACCACAGCCGTTTGGGCTCTGATGCGAATGGCGTATATACTCGTATTGAAACTGGAAACGTGACGAATTAGATACAATGCTTGTCATTAAAAAGGCAACAGACTTTTGTCGAATGTTCTTGTAATATTTTAAATTTATACAAGTTAATTATTTCCTTTCAGTCTTATATTCTTTTTTTTCTAATAATTCTCCAAAGCGTCCAGCTATGTACTTTAATGAGTAAACTTAATTAAAAAACTAGGTCATGATAATCCTTTTATCCTACACAGATATAAATTACCGTTCTCATAAGACAACTTTATTAATAACCTATACTAAATAAAGGACTTGAACATGACATTTTTAATACAAACCGATTTCAACAATATTCTAAACATCTGAATTCAGGGCCATGACAACTAGTTAAGTATCTTGGCATTAGCTGAGCTGTAACTGTTTAGGTACTTTAAAAAAAAATTATGCCCAAGGCTTCCTTTATAAGGATTGACATTCTCTACTTACCGTGGGAGTTTAGCTTATAGAGAAGCGTGGAACTGATAACTGTATTTCACCATTTATTTATTTTATTTTTTATTATATACGCGAATATTTTTGTAAAATGTTTTATCGGGAACTTTTATAACAAAATAACACTTAGTAGGTAGCCTACCTAGAAAACAATAGCAACCATCGCCTTAAAATTATTAATAATCTCAAAAAGTGACTAACAACAGAAGTAAAATAGCATATTTAATATTAACAGCCTATAAAGTTCACTACTGAACAAATGCGTCCCGCAAAAACTTTGACGCAAACCGGCATCTGTCATACATCGTACTACCTATATTATTTTTTATTTCAACCTATCACAGTCCACACAGCTGGACATAGGTCTCTCCCATTATGCGCCCGGTGCACTGGTTTCTCATCCAGCCTCCACGACCTTTCGCAAGTCGTCGGTCCATCGGGCCGGAGGGCGTCCTACGCTACGCTTACCAAGACACGGTCTCTACTCTATATTATCTTATAGCACATAATTTCTTGTTGAGATTCCTTATTAGAAAAAAAGTTAAATATTTTACTGTTCATTGGTTTTTATTGCGGTTTTGGTACAATAAAGAGTCTATGAAAATACGAGTATTCAAATGGATTATATAACCTAGGTCACCATAAGCTTCAATTAAAGGCGAACCAAATTCATTATAACGAATCGCACTGAGTAACAATAACAATAAACTGCTAAAATTACATTTACAATTCCCATTTCTGCTCGTATTTATAACACAGTTATTGCAGACGGTATAATATGAATATTTAATGACATTGCCCAAGTAAATAACGGTATTATATTATCGTTGCTGAAAGTTACCATAATTAAATAGTTTAACAGCGGTTTAGCATAACATCTCGAATCGCAACACGTCACATCTTACGTTATAACGTTAATCATTGTGTACAATTAACGACATAATGACAATTGTCAGACATGACTACTAAGTATGCGCGCATTGTTACAGTACAATAACTACGCTAATTACATCATTATTTGAGCCATTGAGGTGTTAATGTAGGCAAAAGTTTGAGTAGCTTGTTAGTGCGATACTAAAGACAACCCATATTATGTTATTGGTTGGGACGTTGACTTCTACACCAAGGGTTCTGGGTTCGATCCCCACAAACAAACATTTGTGTGCATGATTTTGGTCTGGGTGTTTTCTATGTAAAGTATTTGCGTCTGTTGTCTCGGGTGACGGGTGCAGTATGGCATGAATGGAGAATAATAACTGTCTATCAGTTGTTGTTCTCAATCAATGCCTCTCTGTCATGGTCGGGCGTATCACTTACCATCAGATGAGCGTCCTGACCGTCCTGTACACTTTGTCACATAAAAATGACGTCAAGCGAGGAGATTGCAAATGATTGCTGGAGGGTTGCATATTGCAGTACCTTTAAAAGGTTAACTGTATTTTTTATCATTACATCTCACCTTGCGCTTATTTTATTCTTAAGCCGCCTCTTACGGCAACCGCTGGTGTTATTTATGTTCCAAAGTGTACATGACGGTCAGTACGCCCACCGTATGGTAAATATTACGCCTGACCATGACAGAGCGTCATTGAACAGTTATTATTCTCCATCAATGCCCCACTGCGCCCATCACCCGAGATTTTTGGTGACGATACAGTTATCGTATCAGTTACTTGGCTCGCACGATCATCAATCTCCATAAAAAACACGCACACAAGTGATTCTTAAAATGGTATTGAACCACTTACTAAATAGACGTTTGAATGAAATATATTCTTGTAAAATATAATAAAACTAATTTAGATCCAATAGAAATGTTTCTATTTAGCAGACACATGAAACGAATCGCGTAATTTGTCAGTATCAAATCTACTGTGCAACGGTTACGATTGACTTTAGTCTGATCCTGTGTTAGTGTTGCAATCATTTTAGTAAAGAATCGGATGTATTGATACAATAAAATAAAAATGTTGTACAGACTGACGATCATATTTGGTTTATTTGAAACTTTTTGTGTCCGTGAGTCCATGACATCATCCGCTTGAAAATAAAAGGAGCCTTAGTTATTATAACACCAGCTATTGGACATTGAACAAAAATAAAAATTACAAAAGTACAAAAGTACAAAATAAAAATTCAATGTAACTGTTCAAGATATGCGCTGAATTTCAAAATATATATTAGTCTGGATGTCTGCAACTAAAAAAAAAGTTAGAAACATTTTCCATCAGAAACAGGTTTCAAGGCATTATCCACTCCTCCTAGGCTTATTGCGTGCTCTAAATATTTCCTCCATGGTCATTGACTGGCTTTCCAGTTATCTGCATGGCCGGCGACAGCGAATCTGCTATGAAAATTTGTCTTCGGATTGGAGTAATGTTATTGCGGGTGCCGCAGGTGGCGTTTATCTCCCCTTTTATTTGCCACTTTCATTAACTCTATAACGGCCGAACTGTCTTCTTCCTATCACTTGTATGCGGATGACCTACAAATTTATTCGCAGGGTCCTCTGAATGATCTCTCTAGTGTAGTTGAAGCAATTAATAAAGATCTTAGTCATATTGTTAACTGGAGTAGATCATTGGACTTCAGGTCAATCCGTCAAAGACACAAGCGATAATTATGGTGGGTCGCGATTGCTCGCTAGGTTGGATAGGCAGACTTTTCCTAGCCTTATTTTTGACGGCGTCAGTATTCCATATAGCAATACAGTTCGTAATCTTGGCATAACAATTGACAGCTCTTTAACGTGAAATGCTCAGATTTCTGGTGTCAGTAAGAGAATGTTTGCTGCTGCTGCATCATTGAATAGGTTGCGGAATCTATTACCTATTCCGACTAAGATTGCCTTAGTTCAGGCATTGCTCCTTCCCATCTTGGACTATGCTGATTGTAGTTATTTGGATCTTAGTGAGATTCTCCTAAACAAGTTAGAGAGACTACAGAATTTTTGTATCAGGATAATTTATGGTCTTCGTAAATACGATCGTGTTTCTTTTTATCGTGCAAAACTTAAATGGCTTCCTATACGCCAACGCCGTGATCTTCACGTTCTTTCGCTTTTATACACTATCCTTTTCAATGGAGTGGCACCAGCTTATCTCAAAGAGAAATTTAGTTTCTTACAGTCTTCTCATTATAGTGGTCTGCGTTCATCTTTAAAACTTAATCTTGCTTTCCTTCTCATTCTTCCCATTCATTTACCCAGTCTTTTGCTGTTCAATCCATTCGACTGTGGAACTCTCTGCCAATGTCCATTCGTCAGTCTCCTTCTCTAACTGTTTTCAAAAGTCGCGTAAAAGAATTTTACCTTTCAATTTAACATTATTATTATTTTTTTTTTTTTTTTTAATATTTTTATTTATGAATGTATCATATTATTATGTATGTTATATTCCTTATATCTTATTTATTAATATAGCTTATCTATTTGTTTTCATATCAATAATATAAATGTATTAGATATTTTATTTATGTGTAGAGTAATATATATATATATATGATATTTATATGTATTTTATATTTAAATATATATTTTTTATGTTATTTATTTTGTATATGTATATATGTTAATGTTGAAATATATTTATGTATTTATAAGTTGAATTAAGCTTTTCTTACTTTGCACTGTCTTGCCCTTTCATGTTGTTAATTTTCTATGTTTGTGAGGTTGTCTGGAAGAGATCGCTCCAAGCGATAAGGCCGCCTGAATTGCATTATTTTCCTTTATTTGTTGTTAAATATGTATCTTTTTCTTTTTTGGTGTGCAATAAAGAATCATATCTATCCACTCAGGTATCGTTGTTTGCTTATTATAACGTATAATGAACTTCCAGTCGCGGAGATCACCAAGCTAAGAATGCAGCATGCTTTTTCCTTGGTATTGCAGATGTCCACGAAGCTGCGAATACCATTTCCGACCATTCACATGCTTTTCTTCATAAACAATTCTAGGGTAGCCGTGATTATACAATTACGCGTCCAAACAATCTCAGTGAAATAGATTTATGAGCATTTCTTATAGCCTTTGTTAGATCGGGCCAACAGTAGCCAAATCGATGTCTTGTTAACATCATAGCAGTGGTTGCCTCCTTATAGGTTTTTTGCGGCCCTTATCGGCAAAGGGGACGTAATTCCCTATGTAAATAGATATTTCCTGGCCCGACCTGTATTCCCTTGGGAAGGGCTTTCGTCCCACTGGCGATTTTTCTACCATTTTATTTATTGGGGTACCGACGGCCCTTTGGGCTACTCGCTCGTCTGTCAGATCCGAGTAATCGATATTTATGCTCCATTCATTTGGCAGATAGGCATGAAAAACACCTGAAACTGTATCATGCTTAGGTTTAGGTACTACAAAGAGATAAGAGGTATACCTATGGTTTTCATCTAGATATTTCAGACTGTAATCGTAGAATTATACGGACAAGGTTAGTTGTTATCTATCGAGATATCTATCATAGAATACTCGTTTGAACTTTTTGGTTACCTATTAAGTATTGTTTGTTCTGTTTTAAAGATAATGAAAACAGCCAACCTGAAGTCTAAGAGGACTATTTCCTATCGGTGATTTGTGTTTGCAATTGTTAACTTTAGTGGAAAGCCGGTCGTATAAAATCCTATGGATCAGCTACATGAGCAATTTTTTGATAATAGTAAAACTAAAGGCCGACTTTCCTGAAAATGCCTGACTTTGCCCGCAAGCAAAATTATTCATAGAGTCGAAGAGTATTCGCGAAAACTAAACATTGCGATAAAGTCATTGATGAAATGAATTTCAGGATCTTACTCCAAGTACACCAACGATTGATTAGTATATAAGATATTGAACAAAATTATATTCTTCAGATTTCCAAAGTTAACATTTATCTAAAATATCGAATTTTGCCGAGAAGACACAACATTGAAGTCACAACAAAACATACACAATTTTGAAATCAACTAATATTTAGTACTTGGAAAGTCGTTGGTTTTTACGAGTATCACTTATGATTTATTCACATTTATTGTAGTTAATCGATCAATCTTTGAAGAAATAATTTTATTATTGTTTTGTTCAATTAGTAAAATGGGTCCACTTAGCTTAAATACGTTTTATTTTTTTATTGATTATGTATAAACATTGCTAATTGTACCTACTTTATATTTTAATTAATCAAGAACACACTTATGACAATACTGTTAACATAAAATAAGTAATATCTATCGGAAATTTTACGGGATTGAGCAAGCACTTCCCTTGTTAAGTTCAGACGACGTCTTGATTTGCCGAGGAAATTAAGTTCTTTTTCGATTTCCTGCTCTTATTGATTAGCCGATGTTTTATTTTCAGCGTGTATAAATGTTGCTTACTTTAGAACCTTGGGGAAAACTCGATAGCTTGGCGTTTAGCCCGTTCAGTTAACAATTTCAAGCGTTCGATAAGCCAGCAACTATTGGAAAGGTTAATCATTATATGGGTGAACAAAAATTTACCTCTCAAGTGCTTTGGAAGACATGCAAACGATTGGTCCCGGCTTCTATCTTGAAAGATGATAGTTCAGTTCCTTATAGAAGATTTTCATATAAACAATAGTGGCACAGATTACATTATGTTCAATCTCGAATATTATTTTAATTCCAGTATGATAAATAGTGTCTTGTTCTAAGTGTTTTTCAACAGAATATACCAAAACATTCACAATAGTATGAAATTTTGCAAATCATATCTAGGGTTCCGTAGCCAAATGGCATTGAGGATTCTATCATCATTTTTTTATAAATCCTCCTCTAATTTCTGAACTATGGGGTTGATAAAATCGAAAAATTTGTATGATATCCATAAAATCTAACAATGTAATTTAGTTTAAACAATTTCTGGTGTGTAGTTTTTTTAAACGTCATAAACGGCGAACCACTCATTTTTCATATTAAAGCTGTAGTAGGTGCCTAAGTAAATACAAATAATTTTATGTTACTTGCTGCTGCGGAAACCACTCCCGCTTGGCCAATTTTTTTATTGTCACAAACTCATTGAGTTGCCAACTTTTATACAAAATACATTCAGTACCCTTATCTTAAGGTAAAGCAGAGATCACACCACTCTATTGATCAAGATGGCGATGCCGCCTTCATCGTTTATAATCTTTTAATTTATTATCGTCGGAAGCAAGCATACTAAAGGAATGTTCATTTGAATTTAATTACTAAAACTTTCTCAATACTTTGACACATTCAAATATCATGTGGGAACATTTCGAGTTCATCTTACAAATAATAAAAAACAATTTGAGGTAATGAAACAAAGACCAAATCCCTTGCAAGCGATGTTGCTATCAAGCTCAAAAAAATCAAGTCATAACCTTGGCCGCAACTGTGACAGAGCTCATGTGAGTAATCCCACAAACGGCTGATCAGCCACCGAACGTTCTAGATAGTCTATTCCCCTCAGTTTCAGCGGCTCCGTAATCCGTATTTACCAGAACTGAGTAAATTTACGGGCTCTCCGAAGGTTATTTATGGCGCGGCGTGTAATCGGAATGGTTTTGAAGTGTTTGATCAGCATTACGGCCGGGTCAGAAGTGGCCCGACCGTTATTTTGTACATTGGATTTTTTATGCTCGCTTCATTTGTTCAAAGGAATGCCCTTAATTCAGGGACGCTTGGGGCGGTACTAGTGACCTATGCAAATTTCTTACCCGGTTTGTAGTTACTTGGAATTGAAGATTTATGATTGAAATCATTACGTGACTACGGTCGGTTAATGAAGCGGCTATGCGGGCGGATCTTAGTCGCAGCATAGTTTGTTTTGAAAAGTCTTAACAGTTGTAAAGCCAGAAATTTGCTATGGATTACTAAATGAGGAGTAATTTTGGTAAGGATATTTAGTTAACAAGTTGGGAAAAACAACTTTTACACACAATATGTATACACGATAACATAAACCAATATAATTATAATATAACTGTAAAATATTAAATTTACATCAAACTGCCTATAACGTTGTCATTTGTCACGTTGTCATTTATGTATATTTTACAAATGTTTGTGTTTGCATTGTTGATGTGCCTTATAAATAAATAATGTAAGTATGACGCGTTAAGGTCCAAATTTACATGAATAATTTTTCATGGAGCTCGGACATTTTTTGGTTGATGTTTCTTCAGATTCTGCATCTATTTAGTTTATTGTTAATCTAAGGTTTCGTCATAATGATTAGTTAAGTTTTACTTACACAGTCTTACATTGCCTTCCTCAGGTACAATATAAGGAATGAACAGAAAAATAAGCGAACATAATGATCGCATGCCATCCCAAATATTCCACATTAGTTGAACGATCACCGCCCGCAATAACGGAATACCAACGTTCAGCGCGCCTCCACCGTTGTATTAATATCCCTTAATTACTGCTTAGCCCGTACCGAGTACTCCACATATCTTTAATCATTATGGAACTGTCGTCTGCCATTATCCTATTACAACAATAAACGGTATTCCAATATCACCTTTGAGCGCAGCACGCACTGACATCTTGTTATTAGTTTTAGGTTCTTCAGGCTTATGCTTGCCTGACGCTTTTGTGTATTGTCCATGGAAACCGTGTTCCGTTGGAGGTATAAATCAATCCAAATGTTGATCTACATATTTCGGTTTTCTTTCAAAGAAAATGTTAGGTCAGTTATGAGGAGCGTCTAAGCGCTGATGCTGAAATACGGGTTTATAAACCGGGTACAGTAGCAATGCTACAAATGGGTCACAGTTATTAAAAATGAGCCAAATACTTATTGCAACTGTTTGTAAAATTTAATGACGTTCGTGGTGAAATAAAGATTTTATTATTTTTACAGCTATGTAACGTAACATTTAACAAAATGTAATCGCTTCCAAAACCGAAATATCATGAAATCAGAAAATAAATAATGCAACAAATTGGTATACAAAAAAACCTTGACCAATCAACTTGTAAATGAAAATGGGGAAACAAAATGAAGTTTTATCTTAAAGACGAAGCACGAACAGGGACTGGCTAAGCCTGGTTTTGTAAAATATACAGTTAACGATCGTACAATCAACTATCGCGTTATTCTCCACAGATTTACAAACTAATAAAGGTTAGTTTTTAAATCCGTGTTATTATCTCATATCTCTCCGTGCTTTGAAAGTCATGTAGAGGCGTTGGTCTTGGCTACTATATACTTGGTATGGTAGTCATTACCACCCACTAATTTACATTGGGGCCTATACCCATGCTGTGTGGAAGCCATGCTATGGGCCGTTACAGGCTGATTTGATTTTCTGGTGGAATACCACAATGAAACCAGACTATTCTAATTGCCTCAGTACAATAAATTGATGTAGCAATAAATGGGGTAAAATATTATGCTCGTATAATCACGAATCTAATTAAGTATTTAGTCGTATACACGTGCTGTAAAGTACCAAACCTTTAATAAAATTTTCCACAAAATTATTAGATAATTCATGAATACCGGCTAAAGGAAACACCATTTCCCCATAGACATCACGACGAGATCAAAGCCGCTCCCAAGTCCAATTATATTCTATTGAAAGCATGAAATGCTAACAAGCTTCAATACATAAACACAATGTACTCGTAGAGGTACAAATGTATACATTTGTAGCAGCAATAAATTATACCAAGCCGCAACTTTCTTATCGATCCCATTTTCCAAAACCTGTCAAACTCTAAGTAAACCGACGAAATTCAAATTAAAGATTGACTCGTCGATGTGATGTTTGGCGGCGGTACGGCATAATCCCATTATTTATCTTCGGAATATTTTCAAAAGCCAATAAAGTATTTCGGTCTGAATCGAATCAGCCGAGCGAGTTTAAGGGTCCGTCAGACCGTTGGTACTAATTAATGTGCCTAATGGAGAACAAATATTCGGGGATAGCGCAAATAACGACGCCAGCTTAGGGGGTAATTGATAACCGCCTGGGCGCAACCAATTGGGGCGGACGCTTCTTGCGCCGCGTTTCTGCGTGGTTCTCCACGGAAGGTGTATTTTAGTTAATTAGTCACATAAATAGTTGACTAAAATGTACCTACCGTATGGAACCACGTATAAATCAATTAAACGTACCTACATACAAATCTCTTGGCAAGACCACGTCTTGCCAAGTGTTGTATATATCGAACTGCGAAAGGAGGCTTGTGGTGACTTGATGTGGGAATCTGATGAATGAACTATATATGTATCAGATCTATGCCCATATGAAGGATGTTATATTATTATCAAATTATTTGCGAAGGTTCACGCCTACCTTAACAAATAAATTGATCAATATGTTTCATTCAATGGAGTTTAACTCAATTGATGAGGACTGATTCTAATACTCGTACGCACGGAAAGCGAGGCGCGTAAGGATCGTGAAGCGAAGTTGTTCAGTAGCGATCGACACCATGACAAGCAAAGAGTATTGATGACAAGCTCTAACTACGGACTCATCCAACCGTGATCAAGCTGTAATCGTGTCTTGGTTATTTCTCCCGTGTTAATAAACCACCCTCAGAAAGTACAGGTCCACACCTAATTAGTCTCAAAGGCCTTTATATAATAAGAATCAAATATTCAGTTTTATTTTCATAACAACATAAAAGTTTGATACGTGTAGTACTTATTTAGAAAATAGGACTTGTATTTTAGGCGATGTTTTAAGGGGAAGGTTTTCGGCTTTTGTAGTGTACATTAAATGAACACAATCATAGTCAAATACGATGCAATTTTTTTTTATTAACTAAACACACGATTAACTTTCTTTATCATCAACATGTAGCCAATAACTTTACATTGTCGATCTTCCTACAGATTTATATGGCTATGCTATGGAGAGGTGGGTGTTAACAACTTCTTTAATTGT
>PQWD01005975.1:0-52572 GCA_019425675.1 Leucinodes orbonalis | reverse complement strand
GAAAGCTAAGCAACTGTTGCAATTGTCTCAAATGGGATGGGTGGCCATATATCTTGCTGGTCGACCACCTCCGCCGCAGCGGCCGCCTCTTCACCACGGCTGCTAGGAAACTGTTCACCGGCTTCGCGGTGGGACTGCCAAGTACGTGAAAGTTAAGCAACTGTTGCAATTGTCACTTATTGGATGGGTGGCCAAATATAGTGCTGGCCGACCACCTGCACAGCAGCGGTCGCCTCTCCACCACGGCTGCTAGGAAACTGTTCATCGGCTTCGCGGTGGGACTGCCAAGTACGTGCAAGTTAAGCAACTGTTGCAATTGTCACTTATTGGATGGGTGGCCAAATATAGTGCTGGCCGACCACCTGCACAGCAGCGGTCGCCTCTCCACCACGGCTGCTAGGAAACTGTTCATCGGCTTCGCGGTGGGACTGCCAAGTACGTGCAAGTTAAGCAACTGTTGCAATTGTCTCAAATTGGATGGGTGGCCAAATATACTGCTGGCCGACTACCTGCGCCCTAGCGGCCACCAGGAAACTGTTCGCCAGCTTCGCAGTTGGATTGACAAGTATGTAAAGGAAAATTTCGGGATTGTAGCCGTTAAGATCGACCAGCATTTAGCCCGCGTGATGGGTAACTGTTAAATGTATTCCTAGACCTAGACACGCTTTCGGGAAGGCAGTGGGGGGTTGATCTGGGATGAAAGGTGACAAAAAAAAGATTCCCAAATAAAATTAGCTTTTAATTTTCTTTATTACATCAGCTACCTGCCAAAAAAATGTCCTGTTGAAATTCGTTTCAGAGTTTACCCGGACAAACAGACAGACAAAAAATATTTTTTGGTGTATTTACATGCATGAGGAAAAAAATGTTTATTTCAATATTACAAACAGACACTCCAATTTTATTTGTATGTAATAGATTATTGATCCAATGTACTTCCAATCGTCAGGTGTAATGATGCTGGCACTGGTGTTCTTCGGTGAGGACCGCGTGTGGTCTATCGCGATCTTCACTATGGCGCTGACGATCAACGGCGCCGTCACCGCCGGCTACCTCGGCAACGGGCTCGACATTGCGCCCAATTTTAGCGGTTAGTACACGCTTTACATATACTATAACTAGCTTTTACGTGCGGCTACGTCCGCGTGGAATAGTTACTCGTACTTTGGCCTAAAGTTCACTTTAACCCGCCACTTCGTTTATATAGGCGAGTTAAAACAATATCTCATAAGATATTCATTTAAGTTGAATGATGTGAATGGCAATTTTGTTTAAGAGTATTTATTTGAATAAGGATTATTATCATATTTATGAAAACACCTTCGCAAATGATGCATTATTTTAGAATTTTTTTTTAGCAAAAAATATGTTATAGGGAGCTAACCTTAAAAGATAGACATATGCTGTCGCAGACTTTTTTGTAGACCTTAAAAAGGAAACAATACTCTTAATACATGACTTTTGCGAAACTTTGACCGTTTACGCAGCGTACGCAGCGGAAGCTGCAAGTATTAAAAAATACCTCCGATTTTGAAACATTCTTCATAACTACTCAGCTTCGTTTGCTCGTAGCGTAATGATATATAGCCTATAGCTTTCCTCGATATATAAGCTATCTAACACTGAGAGAATTTTTCAAATCGAACCAGTAGTTCCTGAGATTAGCGCGTTCAAACAAATAAACAAACTCTTCAGCTTTGTATATTAGTATAGATTAATATACTAGCGACCCGCCCCGGCTTGGCACAGGTGCAATGCTGATAATACGCACGCTCCCTAAAATTAGAGTATTTCTCCACAATAAATGGGTCCTATTATACATGTAAACCTTCCTCTTCAATCACTTTATCTATTAAAAAATCGCATCAAAGTCCGTTTCTAAGTTTTAAAGGTTCAAGAATACATAGGGATAAAGGCCCAGAAAAAGCGACTTTGTTTTATACTATGTAGTGAAGAAATTGAAGGAATTACATCTTTTAAATAATGCTTATCATTATCTCTCTCTTCAACTTATCGCAGGCAACTACTAAATCCAAGGGTCTAGTCTAGGTCATATGTCTTTATCCGTTTTGTACCAGAGATATCCCGGTCTTCTGCTTTTTGACGACCCATTTGGTGTTCGGTCTCTGGGCAGTACAAACATTTGTGTGCATGAACAATATGAACATGTCTGTTTGTATTTTACTAAACAAGGATATAAGTATAGTAACTGTCATTAAGTATGTTTATCCATTGTTAAGTAGCCAAGCCTGTAGGTTTCACGGTTAACTTGGGGCTCGAATGTCAATCAATATTTATAATTTTATTTATTTCTGCTTTCCTTAGTTGGAGTTTAAATAAGGAAAGCAGAAATAAATAAACCTACGATCTCTCAATCTGTAGAGTCAACTTCTGGAAAAATATTCCCCATTTTGTGCCAGATATTTTGGACCATCGCTTCCTTCATCCAGCCTTTACCTTTAGTGACATGTCGCCGGTCGGTCCATTTTGCCGGAACGTACTACGCTACGCTTGCCAAAGCGCGGTCTCCACTCCAGAACTGGACTGCTTTAACGGCCATCGGACAGCCTGGATGACTTAAGCGAGGCATTCGTTGAGCTCTTGAATGCCCTTATCCACCAGGGAACTACACCGAAAACGTGTTCCACATGTGCTGTCGTCTTATTTTTAAAAAATGGTGACCTTTTTGAAGAATAATAGACCGATAGCGTTTCTGATCCACGTCTAGTTTTCCAGAGTCATGACTAACCGTCTTGCCTTAAATTCTTCTGCTTGAATGAAATAATAATTATCCGCCGACATTAATTAATTTAAAAATACTTCTTTTATAGGTACAATCTTCGGCATGGCCAATACACTTTCGTCGTTCGGTGGATGGCTTTCAACTTTCATGGTTGGCGAGCTTACTAAAACAAGCGTAAGTATTCATTTCAGTGGATACTTGGTTTACCCAAGGACGAAATTATATGTACGTTTATCGGACGCTCTTACGGTGAAGGAAATCATCGTGAGGAAACCTGCAAACGCCTACGAAGAGATTCAAAGGTTGTGCGTGAAGTCGGCCAATCCGCACTAGGTGTGGCCGGGTAATGAGCTGATTATGATGACATTCACAAAATACTATCTAGCCCCAATTTAAGCAAGGAGCATTTTTTGTGTGAACACATTTCCTTATAGAAACACCTAGACCGATAATTTTCATTCCAAAAATTTTTGGGATCGAACCCAGAGGAAACCCTTGGTGTAGTAGCCGAAATTTCAACTATTACACATGTCTATGGGTAAGTATTGATGATTATTTATTTATTACAGAACACAGTGGAGCAATGGAAAGTGGTGTTCTACATATTAAGCGGCACGTACGCTGCAGGCGCGTTATGCTTCGTTTTACTCGGTTCGGGCGAACGTCAAGCCTGGAGCCAGCCTAAACCCGCCCCAGCGCCCGATACACGCCCCCTAAGGCCGGAGGATACGGCACCCGCTACGGCCTAATCTCACCTTGTGAAGTGTTCCTATATAGGGCTGCCATAGCTTCAAACCTGGACATTTGGCGTTATTTGTATTTTCTTCGGACACGACGCTCCTTACGGTTGATGGATACGGCACCCGCTACGGCCTAATATCACCTTAAGAATAAGGATTTCTTATTTGGGGCCGCCATCACTTAAATCCTAGATATTTGGTTAGATTTTGTATTTCTTGGGACCCACACCCTCTACAGCCGGAAGATACAGCACCCGCTTCGGCTTACCTCAATATTCATGATACTATTCGAAGTAGCACGTATGGCAGCCCTTGTATTCTTTATTCCAAATGTAGAAGAGATTTTACTAAATGTATTACTAAGCTAGAGTGTTTTTTTTTTAAATACAACACGCAATTTTACGGATCTTATCTGGGTTATAAAAATATAAACTTATTTTTTTTACATATATTTTGGTCCTAAATATTATGATTTTTTTACGAAAGTAGGTGACGTTATGTAATTCGTGTTTGTAAAGTCTCTCCTACATTTTACCACCCAAAGCTACGCACAATATGCTAATCATCAGCTCACTAAACGTCTCCACCGAGGGGCACGAGCCACCGTATAGGGTGATTAGGCCTTAGTCAATATGCTAAATGAATACCTAATTACTGTATTAGAAACAGTTTAACGCATTGGTGCCAAGTCTGATAAAACCATTGTAACGTAAAAGTTTTGTATATATTTTAAAGAAATGTTGTTTGAAGTATATAAACATTTTATACTAATCAACATTTTAAAAAAATACGGTGCCGGGCACAGTTAATTCAATATATAATAACTGTATCGGCATCTCTAAAAAACTCAAAAAAAGGCTGTAAAGTTAAACGATTGTGATTTATTTATAACGTGCCGGCTTGCGGCAATGGACACTCGATATTTATAAGGCTGGGATTTCTTATCGCCACTTACCCAGTTATGTTGGTTAATTACGAAGTATCACTCAAAATAACTGTACATATAATTTTATTTGGCGATATATCTACCCAAGGCTTAGTTATTTTCACAAAAATCATTATGAATGATTTGCTTCAATAATTAGAATTTTGGAAAATTTCAATTATATTATATAACCAGGGTACAGTGCTATAGAAATCCGCCCTACGATTTGCTCGGTGGTCAAAGAAACCCGACTCATCGTTGTTTCGAATATTTAGCGTTAAGATACAAGATACGTTGTCAGTAGTGAAGGTATCCCTACACTGTCATCAGGTACTATGATGTACATTTGTACCAATTGATAGCTTACATCCCAAAATTTAAAAAAAAGGTATTTTATAACATATTAGGGTACAATGAAATGTAAATTTTTCGTCTCATGAATCGTTTTATATAGATACAAATGAATATGCATTTTCAATACAGGCTCGCATCATCTTATATTGCATCTCATTGACCTGGATTGTCTAAAGTCAAGAGATCAATAGTGAAAGAAAACCTACAAGTTTTAAGTGTCGTATTCAAATGATGATACCGATGAAGTAATTTTACTGAACTCTGTAAGAAATATTATGCTGTGTTCTTGCAATACAGACATATATCGTGAAGCGACAATACAAAGTATATTTCTTTACATTTAAATTAGAATCATTGTCGATTTCAACGCTGTTCCGTTAAAACGTAAGGATCATCTTTTGTTCTTAATAATTTATATTTGAACCTGTTCTTGTGAATCAGCTTTCTATATTAATATGCTTTTAAATTGCTGATAGTTAAAGTATGATGCATGAATTATTCGGGACCAAACTTAAGTGCACCTTTGCTAATATTTAAAGCCAAGAATTTCATTAATATTCAGACTTAAAATATTTATACCTACTGTCAGCATACTTTAGGAATCTGCTTCTGTTAACGCAATATGCAACAACTACATGGATTTCTTGATTAATTATATTGAATTTATTAAGTATTTTTAAATAAGTATCAATCTATTTATTTTTGTATTACCTATGTCGAAAGTTTAGGAAAATTCTGAGCCATTCTAGTTAACCAATGTCAGTCGGAATGTGACCATAGACAAGTCTCGTTTCTTTTACCGTAAGACATAGATATAAGATTAAGCCATGTTTGCACTTAGCTTTATTACAAGGATATGCATTGTTATATTGTGCATTTCGACAGCTGTGATAAAGAGATTTGTCTATGGCTTGTTATACTTAAAACTACAAGTGTTTGATAACTCATTTTCAAAATTATAGTTGAAGCGGCTATTAGTAGTTCCTAAATTTACGATAGTATTTTATAAATTGTTTTTTTTATGTTAGTTTTATCGAATTTCCACAGATTAAGATAGTTTTCCAACTAGTGCAGGGTATCAAAGTCCATAGAGCAAATTGTTAAGCATCAAATATAACTTTTTAAGTGAATAATCTTCACTGTGGAAACGATAAAATACTAGGGTTTCATCTAATTATTTATATTGAAATAGATAAGGAATTGTTTGTAAAGTATTTTCTAGTACTTTTCATTGGACTACTTCCAAAATTGTATTTTATTTGTAAAAAAACTCTTTTGAAGTAGTTTTTAGTTAGTAAATGACTTATTATAATTTACGCGGTTGTTTGGAAAAAACTTATGAATGCTTGTTAAAAACAAACCGTGCTTCATGTTCTAATGAATTAATTAAAATTTAGTGATAATATTAATCAAGCTGAGTTTTAAAGAATTTTTATGTTTTTAAAGTGTATGTCTTGATTTTATATATTTATTGTTAAAATGTATTTAATTTAATCTTATAGTAAAATTTCTGTAATCAATTGTTTGGTAAGTCTACCAAGTATAATAGAAGGTATGTATATTAAATATTTGTAATCATAGAAATAATATTTCCGTAATAAGATCTTAAATATTAACGATTAATAGAAGCCAATAGCCATACTGAATTTATCATCACATATCTCAGAATCATCACATAAGTATGATGAATTGAAGCATTTTATATCAAAATATTTATTAATATCATTATTTTTTCCAATTACAGAAAGTTAATTGATATTATAAATGCTTACGCGCTTAGATTAAATCAAAGGAATTGATTTTTGGATACGATTATCATGGAATTTAGTCATGAATAAGTTTTTTTTTCAGTAATCTATATTTTGAAGTTTTTAATAACGAGACAACAAATATTTGTTTTATATGTGTTTTGAAGATTGTTTATTTCTAGCTGTATAACCAGAAATAATCAATATTCTACGTTGAAGTTAAATACCTATGTATATTTTTAAAATATTTGGTTTTTGTATATTCCAACTTAATTCATGACTAAATTTAATAATCCTTTATCAGCGTGACAAGCGCTCACAGAAAACTGTATAATTCAATATTAATGCATGTGGACAAACATAGTTAAAATGTTAATGTCAAAATGACAAATATGTACGTTTGTGAACCATTTATAAATAAAGTTTTTACTTAAACTTTTTATTTATTAATTTATCCCCAAACACCCTTGTTTACTTTTGATTGCTCAAAACTAGGTGTTGAATAAGTAACAAATTATATTGGTGGCTTTCGCTAAGGTTAATGACTTGAATTCTATATAAATGGATAATAGAAAAAAAACAAATTGCTGTTGATTTTTAAATATTTTAATGATCATAATATAACTGACGACTAGCCAGTCGCTTTAAGAACGAGATTTATTATTTTTAAAGTTAGATAATATAAATCACAACATAAAACAAAGATTCAGTTCATTACGATGAATTTGCCATCTTTCATATTAAACTTAGAAATAAGACACATCTTTACACTGTAGTGAATTATTATTGGAAACAGTTTTATCCAAAGGCATTTCCTAATACCTCTCTTATTTCTAGGTTTAATTTCAGGGGTTTGGCTAGTGGTGCGGAATTCAAGTCATTCTAATTTTACATATATTATTATATTGTATTCAACTAACGATTATACTATTAAATTGAAAATATGGTCAATATGTCATTACCCTTTCTCTGCCAAACGTCAAGACTGACCTCAAGTTTTAGAAAAGTTTAAAATAGGCATCCAAGGAAGATATATTTCAAATTATTTGACATAATGCAATAAATATGTCTATTTTTTATTCGTATTCAGTTCGTGCCTAATTTTAATTTAATGAAGCTCATTTTAGTTCATATGAATTTGGAATGCAATCTAGATTTGTACATTGTATGCTTTAATAATGTTTAATTTGTAACCTGTTCTATATGTTAAAATAAATAATTTAAACAACTGCATATATCGTGTAAAATAATTTCTTTCTCAAATGTTATCTCGATTTGTCACAGATAAAAAAAAATGAATGAGACGTCACAAATAAAAATATTCAAAGAAGGGAAATTTTATATACATTAGGTCAAGTAATTTGAAGGTATTGTACATTATCAGTACAAGATTCAAACCATGTATTACGCACCACTAACCATAACACCGTGAATACATAAGAAATCGCGTGCATCTATTGTAGGACCTCAGTATTTGATACTAGCATATCTTTCACCCCACGAATTGATCCCAACATTATAATAAAACAACACAAGATCGATCACATTAAAATAGGTACACTAAACTCTCGCCATAGACTAGAAATAATTGAACAATATTAAACACTAAAACAACATTTTGGTCAATTGACAATTAGAATTACACAACAATTAAAAATCATAAGGGATTTTACATTTCATTGTTAATAGGAAAATTTGTATTTCTTAATTGACACAATTAACAAGATATTTCGTTTATACGTACCAATGATTAGCTCGGAATACGAGCTATCGATATCCCTAAATGACCCAATTTTTATATGTTTAATAATAATTAAAGTTTGCTTAATAATTTAGAATTTGAAAAACTAAATATTTACAATAATTAATATAAATATCTACAATAGCACATTTTAAATCTCATTTCATTTTAATGAATAACAGGCTAAATATAATAATTGTATAAAGGTAACATAGACATTGGTGATCTTACAATGGCGTGCATAAGCGTTCGTACATATGAGTAATTGTTAGTAGGAATAACAAAGATACAATATTTAAGGGTATGGAAATAACTGAATGATATGCTTTATACTTTAACTAATTATGGAAATAAATTAATAAATCCTTGTAAGCTCTGTTAAGAGAAACAATAAATATTATTGGTGATTTCACGCCCGCATGTGTATTAATATGAAGAGAGGCGTTTAGATAGTGTAATAATAACTGATAAACGAAATTATGTACAGTTTTTTTTTGTAAATACATACATTCATAGAACCAGTCAGACCATTACAAACATACATGTCCATGAACACAAATGTTTGTACTGAACGGTGATTGAATTTGGAACCCGTGGTGTATTAGCCTCGACGTAATAGTCAAGACGTCGGCATCGACGTCGTCGAGATAATTATACCACATGGGTCGTCATTTACATATTAAAGCAAATAAATAAAAAATAACTGCACAAAAATGCTACATGGATTTATAATATTTAACGTGATTTTTATTCGACACCGACAGGCTAGGTGCACCATTTAAATATACATATCCATAATTTTAAAACTGACAATAGTAACATTATTTTGCTGTTTATTAGGAATATATAAATATATATATATATATATACTATATTGATAGATACCGATATATTTCTTCTAGCTACCTTCTGGTTTTACTTATAGCTATGTTTTACTGTTGGGACTTGTTTCTAACCTCTCTATAAACATAATCAGCTTTTAAGAATATATAACATTTCCAATATTTTACCTGCAGATGTTAAAACCTACGTTTACTGTAGTTCAGTAGAAGTTTAAAGTGCCTAGAAGTGATTATAAAAGGTCAATATTTCGTACATAATATTAACTTACACGATTCAAGGAGAAAATTACATTTTTGAAATTGGTTAGCTGGAGTCACAAGATTTAAAAGTTGCAAAGGTTTTTTAGACGCGAACATACATTTTTTTACATTTCTTGGCTACAGCAGGTACCTGAATCTGATGATAGAATATTGAAAATGCTGTTAAAACATATTGATTAACCGCTTTAGTTTAACATAAGGATGGCGACTGTTACACAATTGAATTTACTACAAGTTTAGATTTTTAGGACATGAGAAGTTTAAGACATTCAATTTGCCTTATTATTTCTAGTTATTAGAACAGATACAAATATTATCAAATAGAAAAGGGTTATAAGAATAAGTGGGAATCATTAAATGTTGGCGATTTTCCCGGATGTCTGGACACACAGGGTATGCAATGCTTATTCGCATATATGGAGTGCACGCCACTGCACGGAATCGTCTTTCTTCCGACGATATAGTCATAATACAGTATTTTAACGAGACTGGGAGAAATCGCAGTGACTTTTCCTTTGCGGTCTTGAGATTATATGTAACAACATATTTAATTAAATGCACCACCTCAGTTTTAGGAATGGGGTTGGAGAAGTCAAAAAGGACTAGATGGAGTTCCAATTAACATTTTGTGTACAAAAAAATCTGTAATAAATATAGAGCGAAGAAAAAAACGGCTTCTTGACCGATGAAACAAGAAAACAGTTTTAAGCAAAAATTTCACGCTTTGGTTATATTTTCAATCAACGAAAAAGGGCAAGATAGACCTTTTCGGGCTAAATATTTAAAAAAGGGAGTTCGACTCTACTAAAATGTGCTATATCTTAAAGTCTAAGGAGGCAACACTGATTAATTGCAACAGGCGCCATCCGAATGTATACATCAAAATGGTCCTAAACTGTGATATATACATAAGCCCTGTATATTAAGCACCAATCACACCGCACTTTTTCCGTTCACACCGCAATTCCTATAGGAACTATCATGTAGGTGCAAAATAATATTTATTCATGTGTATTAAGCGTTTACTACAACGATTTTGTAATACATCTGTAACTGTTTGTTGGTGGATGCTAATGCAATGTTTGCTGTGAGAAAATAAATATTGTAATTAACTAATACTTAATTTTAAAACACTAGCTAAATAACACTCGACACGATTTGCATACGTTTGTGTATATTTTACAAATGATACGTAATCAAATTGACAATTTTAATTTACGCATTGACGCGTTTAATAAATTACAATATACATTTAAACAATTGAACACAATTATTTCAAATATTCAATTAACTTTCCAAAATAAATTCTATTCCATCTAATTACCTTTATTACATTCTAAGTCCGGTCTAATTACACAAAACAAAAATAAGAGGGAAGCTAAAATTATTATGAAGCAGAAGAGTTTATTTGTCTGTTTGAACACTCTAATGCCAGGAACTACTGGTCCGATTTGAAATTAATTCACATAAATTATTTCTTCGGGGTCTGAGAACTTTCAAATTGTATTTGAATTTATTTATGAATTCACCTGAAAAGTATCTGTAACAGATTTATTTCAATAAAGATATATTTTTCTTTCTATCATTCTTTTACCAATTTTCAGTTTGTTTGCAATGTATGAAGCTTCAAACGTCTAACTAGACCTGACTAAAAAATGTAATCAAACGTGAACAATTCATGCAGTGTGTTTGAAATCTTAGTCTAACTTAATATACTATAGAGTCGAAGGCATGTCTCGAAGCTATATCCATTTGTTACCTCACTAAAGCTAACCGCATAATCACCCATTTTACTTCATAATTAATACTTATATTTATTTATTACGGCGGGATTGGAATTTGTATAAAATTCGTGTACAAGTAAATATGTGTTAATAAAATTAAATCGTTGTAACGCTTTTAAAATGTTATGTAATTACAGAGTATTAAATTTGAATTTATTACATTATTTTACAGTTCGAAGATAGCAACAGATCGTGAATATTGTAGTTATGAATATGAATGTTTGTATATAAAAGAAAAATATTTTTAATTACAGAAAAAACTCGAAGATTACTAGATCAAAGATTATCTTGGACTTATTTAATTGCACTTGGTTAAGGAAGTAATTACAACTGCTGAAATAGACCATATATTTTTTTTAAAAACTTAGTAGTTTTTTTTTGTATTTAATTGTATTGTATTGTATGTAATATGATTAAATAATATTTGTATAGACTTACTTTTCAACATTCACGGTATTTTAGTATTCATAAAGCAAACAAGCACAAGTCATTAATATCGAACACGTCTTAATATTTTGATTTGACAAAACAAACTTTGATTTTTAAAACATAATGAGGTAGAATTGATGTACATACATACTAGTGATCACAAAAAATACATAAAAATTAAATTCAATGCGTGTTAATTACTTTTAAATGAGATCTGTAATGAAGAAATAAATAGGAATAAATTCAAAGCATTTCTTGTTATATTACGCATGAATATTTAAAAAACCTTGTCATACTTTTAGATTGTATAAATACCGGCAGATTTTTCTTGCAATCATGAATTTGATCGAATCAGCTTGATTTTTCATTTAAAGACATTCGTTTCTTTCGATGTTGATAAAAATAAAACGTTTCTTTCATGACGTTAGTTATAATATTTACCTTTTATATTTTTAGCAGAGCGTCAGGGGCTCAATGGTGTAGAATGTCGCTCTCCTACCGGGAGGGCTGAGGTTCAAATCCCGACACGTACCAATGTGTTTTCGAATTTTCGAAATTATGTGTACGTAATCCGTCGCTCTTACGGCGAAGGAAAACATCGTGAGGAAACCTTCACGCCCGTCTGCGAAGAGATTCAAAGGTTGTGTGTGAAGTCGTCCAACCTGCACTGGGTCCGCGTGGACGACTAAGGCCTAATACCCTATACGGGTAGGCCTGTGCCCCTCGGTGGGGGGGAGGGGGGACGTTTGATGAGCTGATGATGATGATATTTTTAGCATTACGCTGTGAGCGCTTTCCTGGCAGATTGCTCTTACAGCGTCTCCGGACATTTGGCGAGGGCAGATGGCTCTCAGCCCTTCTGTTAAAAAACTTCACGGGCAAACTGTTAACTAGCAAATTCAATTACTCACGAGATATGAATACGTAAAATTTGCTTCTGCCGATTACATCTTCTATGGCGTCTAATTAAGTATTAAGTGGTAATGTAAACCAAATGTTTATTAATTATGTCATAATGAATAGAAGTTATTTTTTTTGTGTTAAAATAAGGTAAGAACTTTATTTATTTCTCATAAAGAATATACATACAGCATTTTGAAATAAAATCGTTATCTTTAAATGTACCAAAAAGACAAATACATATAATTAAAATTTATAAAATCTTATTCTGATTACAAGGTGTTTTTATTTTACTGAATACATGATTACAAAAAAAATCATTATAAATCCGGTATCATAATATTTTTTTATATCTGAAAAACTCTATTGTAATAATAGTTTAGTCAATTACTGAAATACAAATAATAAATAATTAAAACTAAATAAATCCATAATATGATACGTGAATCGATACGTAATGAGCAAATGAAACGTAGTGAGCATTCGATTATCATCGTACAGACCTCTGATTGGGCGCCATTAGAGTCCACATTCGCACACACAGAAGGCAAACCCCACCAGCCCTATGGAATACGGACTGATTGGAGCACTTTGCTTGCCTGAAAAAAAAAAAATAATCTTTAATTTTAAATTGTTTTTATATGATACTTTTGAATCGTCAGAAAGAAGTTCCAATTAAATTCTAAATTAATCTACCACCGCTTCGGAGGGTTGGTAATTATCGAAAAGAAACCAGCAAGGAACTCGTTTTAAAAATGGCTTTTACAAAGTTGTCATATTATGTCTTATATATCATCATCATCATCAGCTCATTAAACGTCCCCACCGAGGGGCACGAGCCTACCCGTATAGGGTGATTAGGCCATAGTCGTCCACGCGGGCCCAGTGCGGATTGGACGACTTCACAAACAACCTTTGTCTTATATATAAACTTAAGTAATCTTTATCGAATTGTTATCTGGGACACAATGAGAGCAGAAGTCCAAATAATGGTGTCAGCTAAATAGTCATTTACACTCAGTGGCGTGCACTCCATATATGCAAAAAAGCAGTGCATACCCTATGTTTAACCTAAAAATCGCCATCATAAAAGATCTCTCCTTATTTTCCCTACATTTTTTAAACGAAATGCGAAGTGCATTCAACAACAGTACTCTTTTTTGAGAAAAGTAATTCAAATTATTGTTTTTGTGATTCATTCCATCAACAACTTTGCATACACTGCTCAAAAATTTGTGCACGCCACTGTTTACACTGTATTAACATTGGAATTCCATCACCACAAGAGTATGGTAACGGAAGATTGAAATAAAGTGGCCACCATCTCTATAATTTCCGCGGGTACCGGATGTAGGGGGCCAAGGGACATTTAGCAAAGAACGGGTAGATGCCCTGCAACGTAGGAAGGGTATGGTATTAAATTAAATAAACTTAAATTTATATTTCTATTTATATGACGAACTGCTTTTCTTCTCGAACCATTTCGCTGATAAAATCACCGTTTTTGAAAGGATATCCCGTTGAACAACAATAGCCAATGACAGCTTTAACCCTTTGAACGCTGGGCATCCAGACACAATATTAAATCTATTGTGTCTGTCACAATAGAACATTAATTGTGTCTGACGCTTTAAGGCGCCATTGGCGCCTAAGGGTTAGTCGTCAGAAACAATAGTTTTCTATTGTGTCCGGATTTCTGGAGTTCACACGTTAAGGAAAACGGAAAGATCATAACTGAAAATATTTAATTATGATTTGTCAATTATTTTACAACGATAAGCGAAATTAAATACATTTTAATAAAAACGCAGTTGACCCAATCAATAGGTGTCCTTCAAAGTGTGCTTGTTATAAGTGCACAGGTCGGGCAGGATGCTCACCTGATGGTAAGCGATAGGCCTGACCATGACAGAACCGCATTGAAGGAGACCAACAACTGATAGACAGTTATTATTCAATGCCGCACTGCGTTCGTCACCCGAGACAACACATATTAGGTCTCTTATACCCGGTAATTTCACTAGCTACAGTGCCCTCATCCCGAAACAGAAAAGTGCATAACAGTCCTGTTTCACGGGACGATATCTGGCACTGCGGTGGTACCTACCTAGACGTCTCAGTATCAAGTCTACCGCCTAGTAACTCCTTCAACTTGTTACTATTCTATTTTAAAAGTAGTTTTGTATTGTATTTGATTCCACTTTGAAATTTATTTTAAAAACATTTGTATGCCAACTCTGGCCAAACATAGACGACCCATTTGGTGTTGCGGTTGAGAGGTCGACTGCAACACCAAGGGTTCCGGGTTCGATCCCCGGGCAGTACAAACATTTGTGTGCAACATGTCTGTTTGTAATGGTCTGGGTGTTTTCTATGTATAATATGTATTTACAAAAAAAGTATATCAGTATGTTTATCCTTTGTTTAGCACCCATAATACAGGCTTCACGCTTAACTTGGGGCTAGATGGCGCTGTGTGAATGTCAGTGGATATTATTATTATTACTATAGAGAACTATAACTCATGTTCCACCTTACCTCTGTACCTACGTTAGACAAATAAATAATTTGAATTTGAATTTATGAAGACGCTCACCTCGTAGTCTTGCTCGCTGTCCATGACCCCTGTGATACACAACAGCTGGTACTGTCTAGCCCTCAGTGCTGATGCACCCCTTCGCAGTAAACGCAAGGCCGCACTGCATGACGCACTACTGCCGCATACTACTTGACGCACCTGACACATATAATCCATTTCATCATCATCAGCTCATTAAACGTCCCCACCGAGGGGCACGAGCCTACCCTAGAGTGTTTAGGCCTTAGTCGTCCACGCGGGCCCAGTGCGGATTGGACGACTTCATGCACAACCTTTGAGACTATAAGCGTGCGTAGGTTTAATCCACCAGAGAATAATCCATTTACTATGTTATAAACTAGCTGATCCCCGCGGTACGAATATTCTTCCGTAGAAAAACATAACCTAATATCGTTTCGTTAAGTCGCAAGACGCGCGGCCGCCGCCGTAATACATTGCTTTATTTTTGCAAAATAAAAAGTTTTGTAAAATAAAAGTAGCCTCTGTTTTTCCTTATTACATCAGCTACCTGCCAAAAAAATTCCGTTCAAATCCATCCAGCCGTTTCAGAGATTACCCGGAACAAACAGACAGACAAACATTTTGAAAATTGTTATTTTAGCGTGTGTGGCATAGAAATTATCACAGCATGCAACAGCAAGCATTAAGAAAAATATGGTTATTACAAATACCTAAACACTCCAAATTTATTTATATGTTTATATGAGAAAGTGTGTCTATTTGTCCGTCTTTTTCGGCAAAATAAAATGACGAATAGACGTGATTTTTCAAGTGGAGATAGTTGAAGGGAGTGTGACATGGGCTACTTTTTGTTTAATTCTATTAATTTGTCGTCTTATCATTAAGACGGCAAGTTCTCTTCACTTCGCGTTGTGTAACATTGAACTTGTGAACCAATCCCGCAGTCAGTGTCCGTGGGACGCAAATACAGCAGAAGATTGCAGAATTCTATGGTTTCTCATGTTCATAAAACATCTCAGAATTTGGCCTGAAACATGCGAGCCGGCACGTCGCTTTACATACATTCCCGGCTGCGAATTCGGTATTTTATAGAATGCCTAGGCAAAGTATGAAATAAATACAATTTTATACATTACCTAGACGTTTTAGGTATTCTATGACATTGCCTTAGGTAACGTATACAATAGCGGATTATACAGATTGCCGGTAACATCATCATCAGCTCATTAAACGTCCCACCGAGGCACGAGCTACCCGTATAGGGTGATTAGGCCTTAGTCGTCCACGCGGCGCAGTGCGGATTGGACGACTTCACACACAACCTTCGAATCTCTTCGCAGGCGTGCATGAAGGTTTCCTCACGATGTTTTCCTTCACCGTAAGAGCGTCGGATAACGTACATATATTTTTCGAAAATTCGAAAATACATTGGTACGTGTCGGGAGTTGAACCTCAGCCCTCCCGGTAGGAAGGCGACAGTCCACACCACTGAGCCACCGAAGAGCCGGTAACGAATACAAAAAAAATAATAAAAATATAAAATACCTGCGCCGGTGAATGTGAGGGATCTAATACTAGCAGCGTCGCCTTCCCGTCTTTGTGTTTCTCGTAACCTATTATTGTACGGGAGTGCCCTGAAACACACAGGTTTTATTTAATAGATAACTTATAATGCTAAAATATATAGACTTATATATTAAAAATTACAGCATAATCAACTTAATATAAAGATTTAAGTTGGTCGAAGATTTGTTGTTGAAAAAAACTTCGGACTTTATCCAACTTTGAGTAATCCTGGGTAAATCCGAGCTTTTACTAGATATGATCTTTTTAAAAAAATAAATTAAAAGTACACTATGTTACTTTTGATACCTCCAAGAATATGAGTACATTGTTTCATGATCATTGGCCTAAGGCTGAGAGCCATCCGCGCTCGCCAATTGCCCAGTGAAGCTTTTTTTTATAATTTTATTTTTTTAGGTGCTTTAGTCATGAAATGACATGTCAGCCCAATCGAATCTTGATCTATTTATATTACATATTTTGTATTTATTTAAATCAAATAGGGATAGACATTTATGAACAACAGCTGCAGTCAGAAAAAAAGATGATAGATTCTGTAGCCTTCGCGTGAAAACGTTACAAATAAACTTTTGTATTTATAAGATTATTAGTAGAGATTGGTTTTCTTTTCTTGAGAGCGTCGGTGGCTCAATGGTATAGACTGTTGCCTTGCGATCGGGAGGTCGCAGGCTCATATCCCGCCAAGTACCAACTTGTTTTCGATTTTTCGAAAATATATCTCTTACGGTGAAGGAAAACTTCACGAACCACTGAGGGGTGTATAAACCCTTGGTCGTCCACGCGGGCCCAGTGCGGATTGGCCGACCGCAACAAGCGTGCGCATGTTTGCTCACGATGTTTTTGTTTACCGTAAGAGCGTAGCAAACAGTACATGTAATTTCGAAAATTCGAAAAGACGTGGCGGTATTTGAACTTGTTCCCTCCAGAGGGAGTCCACACCAATGGGCCACCGACACTCCTCCGTTAACACACACCGATCGGAATTACGCCCGCCTGGTAGGTTGCGGCCCAATCTCACCATTTTGTTTTGGAAGGCCTGTGCCCTGCAGGGGGTTGCCATAGATTGATGATGATGAACATGGTCAGGCGTATTACTTACCATCAGTAAAATAAATAAATAAATGAAGCTCACGCCTTCATCCCAGAGGGGTAGGCATGATGGAACGCCACTTTGCGCGCTCCTGACATACTTCCCTAGCTTCATTTACATCCATCTTTTCATACAAGCTCTTTTATTCCTTTTGCTTGGGACCCCAGCCTTTTTAAGGACTTGACCAATTTGGTCAAGGTAAGCTAGTCTGGGTCGTCCCCGCCTCGTGTATCCTTTCACATTAGCACAATGAACATGCTTTGCTATTCTCGTTTCACTCATGCGTTCCGAGTGTCCATACCACAGACATCCGAATATACAATTAGACTGGACGAGCCGCCAAGTTTATACGCAGTCCCAGTGTCGCAATTTCTTTTCGGTTCTTACCTGTGAAAAGTTATTCTATTACTTGGTAAATTTACTGATTCATTGCGATGATGGCATGTTACAATTGCACAGGATGGCATTTGGAAAAAAAAAACGGTAATTTCTTCTAATATTCGTGCGTCTTGACTCGTCCCACAGAGCGTTAACTGGCAGCCAGTGTATTCCCGTTGAGCTTACATTTGTCGCACTTTAAACGCGGCTCGCCCAATCTCTTGTATTGGGAAATCTGTGGTCCATACCATCCTAACATCCATCCTACCATCAGTAATCTAATAAATAATCATACCTTGATGCTGCAAGTACAAAGGCGCCTTAAACCCGTTGGGGTCTTCTTGGAAGTAGCGCAGCACCCAATCAAACAACGCCGGATGGCTGCCGTCCGCACCCGTCGGCTTGTGGAAGTCGATCAGCTGACACCTGTCACCGTGACAGATACGTTAAAACACATGTCACATATTGAATCCTACAATACTATTTATTTTATAGTCATCATCATAGTCATCAGCTCATTAAACGTCCCCACCGAGGGGCACGAGCCTACCCGTATAGGGTGATTAGGCCTTAGTCGTCCACGCGGGCCCAGTGCGGGTTGGTCGACTTCACGCACAACCTTTGAAACTCTTCGCAGGCGTGCATGAAGGTTTCCTCACGATGTTTTCCTTCACCGTAAGAGTGTCGGATAACGTACATAATATCCAAAAATTCGAAAACACATTGGTACGTGGCGGGATTTGAACCTCAGCTCCCGGTAGGAGGGCGACATTCCACACCATTGAGCCACCGACGCTCTAATTTTATAATAATAATAAACAAATATCCTCTGACATTCAAACAAAGCCATCTATCTATTCCTTAACAAAGCATTTCGCCTGTAATAAGCTATCATAAGCTCATACGTCCAACCCGCACTGGGCCCGCGTGGAAAACTAAAGCCTAATCACCCTATACGGGTAGGCTCGTGACCCTCAGTGGGGACGTTTAATGAGCTGATGATGATGATAATAATATGTCAGAAAATGAAGATTATTTGGTGGTAGATTGATACTGAGTCGTCTAGGTAGGCACCACCGCAGTGCTAGATATTGTTCCGTGAAATAAGAGTGCAATACACTTTGTGTTCGGAATGCGGGCACTGTAGTTCTTTAAATTACCGGGTATAAGGGACCTAACACCTGTTGTCCCGGATTCCAGGTGCAGTGCGGCATCGATAAAGAATAATACTTGTTTAACAGTTGTTGGTCCCACAATGCGGTCATGTCAGGTGTATCTCTTACCATCAGGTAAGTGCCCTGATCGTGCTGTTCACTTCGTAATAAAAATTAACCCCTATGTGTGTTAAAGAGTAAGTTAAATTTGGTATACACACCGTATCCTCAGTGAGGAGAGCACTGTAACCACTTCGCAAGCGCCGATCCACTTTCTTGTGTTGTGAAGTTTGGAGCCTAGCTGTTCGGAGCCCTACAAAGAAAACATACAGTAATTATAGTCAACCGATTCCTTCCTCAGATCGCTGCTTAATCCGGATGTCGTAGGAACAAACTCCGTGAGCGATTCCAGCTAGAAGAACACATAATAAATAAATAAATATCCAGTGACATTCACATACCGCATATAGTAGTAGTAGTAAAACACTTATTGCTCACAAGTACAAAAAAATAAAATAAAAACAGTAACATTGACAATACTGTGGGCAAAGGCGGCCTTATCGCTGCAAGCGATCTCTTCCAGGCAACCTTGGGTAAGGAACAAAGCATATAGTCCTAAATTAACATTAGTCTGTAATAGGTATTGGTTCACAAATTTATAGAACGTACGTACGTACGTAACGTATTTTTAGGGTTTTGAAAAATACTATTTTAAATTTTAAATAAGTTGACAATCCTAAGTGTGTGCTTGTGTATATGTAGAGCGTAGTAAAAATAAGATAAAATGCATCTGGTGTTTACCTATAATAAATTGTATAATTAACTAATTACTTAATTATAAGAGTATTTATTAAGAGCGAATGAGTGTAACAGTTGTTGGTAAACAATAATAAAATAATAAAAATAAAATAAAAAAAATATAATTAAAATTAAATTAATTTAAAAAAAATTCTAAATTCACCAATGTGTCTCTCCTTTTTATTTATAACTATGATTATAACTTTGAAGTATAGTATAGCTTAGCACCTATGATTTGTGATGAGAAAAGATTTAATTATTATGATTATCTGAACATATCTTTTCTACCTTTTTTTATTTATTTAAGTTCACCTACAGTTGTTACATTAAATACAAAAATCATATAAAATCAGTAGTCATGCCACAATGTACAACCACTTACACAAACACAACATGCAGTAATAAATAAATCATAATAATATCCACTGACATTCACACAGCGCCATCTAGCCCCAAGTTAAGCGAAGCCTGTATTATGGGTACTAAACAACGGATAAACATACTTATATACATTTTTTTTGTCAACATAAATATTATACATAGAAAACACCCAGACCATTACAAACAGACATGTTCATGCACACAAATGTTTGGGGATCGAACCCGGAACCCTTGGTGTTTATTTATTTATTTATTAAGAAACAAACAGCTTTCTTACAATTCATAGGTACAAAATATTTTATATGGTAACACATTAGCCTTCTTAAAGTTTCCAAAGACGAATTGTACACGTAATACGCTTAAGATATACTGGAGACAGGTGCCAAACAAAAAGTTATTTGTTATAATAACAACAAAAAATATTTGAAAACAACAAAAAAAAAATATGTCGACCTCTCAACCGCAACACCAAATGGGTCGTCAAATTATGGTAGTTATAAAACAGTACAAGTTTTTTGGTGCGGGTTATATTATTATGAGTTCGTACGCACCTGGGTATCGAACCCCAGCTGCCAGGCCCTCTCGACCAGCAGCTGCAGGCGCGGTATGGACGGCACGCACTCGCACTCCCTCTCGGCCACGCCGCCCAGTAACGCACTGTACTGGGGGTGGCGCAGCAGAGACGACACCACCATTTGCATGTTTCTGTTGGTACACAAATATTGATATTTTAAATAAATATAAATAAGAGCCTCGGTGGTTCAATGGTGTGGACTGTCGCCTTCCTACCGGAAGGGTTGAGGTTCAAATCCCGACACGTACCAATGTTTTCAAATTTTCGAAAATATATGTACGTTATCCGACGCTCTTACGGTGAAGGAAAACATCGTGAGGAAAACTTCATGCACGCCTGCGAAGAAATTCAAAGGTTGCGCGTGAAATCGTCCAATCCGCACTGAGCCCGCGTGGACGACTAAGGCCTAATCACCCTACACGGGTAGGCTCGTGTCCCTCGGTGGGGATGTTTAATGAGCTGATCATGATAAATAAATAATGCTATGTTAAATAGTCTCCGCCCGAGTTGATGTCCGATCTATCTGCAAAAAGTCGCTGGTGGATGCTGCTGAGACAAGCGGAAGATCGGGATATCTGGCGCAAAATGGGGGAGACCTATGTCCAGCAGTGTACTGCGATAGGCTGAATAGTAAATAATATGTTCATACATTAACCCATTCAACGCTGGGAATCCAGACACAATAGAAAATAATTTGTGTCTAGCTAATTAAGGCGACAAGCGCGTAAAAGGGTTAATAAAATAGAAGATTACTAACATACACTGAGCCTCTCATGGATGAGAGAAACGGGACCGGGATCTATCTGGCGCAAATGGGAACCTATCCAGTCCAGCAGTGCACTGCGATAGGTTGAAGAGAAGAAGCGAATACACACCAGCGCCATCTAGCCCCATACTAACATTTACCTGTATAAATGTGAAGTACTAGACAAACGGTTCAACATACTACACATAGACATAAAAACATGGCTTTATTTCTCCAAAATAATAAGTATTCATTACACATCAGCTACCAGGCAAAACAAGTTCCGACAGATGGTATTTTGAGAGAGAGAGTTAGTGTGAGAGTTGTGAGAGTGAGTGTGTGTGTTAGAGCGAGTGTGCGTGTGTGTGTGTGTGTGAATGTGTGTGTGTGTGCGTGTGTGTGTGTGTGTGTGTGTGGTGTGTGTGTGTGTGTGTGTGTGTGTGTGTGTGTGTGTGTGTGTGTGTGTGTGTGAGTGATTGTGTGTGTGTGTGTGTGTGTATTATATACCTGTAGCCACAGCCCCAGCCGCGGTCGCCGTACGTGCTGGCGTAGTGGTCTACCCCGCTACACAAGTACGTCTTCACTATGCTCGGATTCTGTGCGTTCAGTTGGGCTATCCTTTCTAAAATGCCTGCAATTAATTAATTCATTTATTTTATACCAACACGGATCACATATTTTCATTCATCATCATCAGCTCATTATACGTCCCCATCGAGGGGCACTAGTCTACCTGTATAAGGTGATTAGGCCTTAGTCGTCCACGTGGGACCAGTGGGCCCAGTGCCCAGGCCGACTTCACGCATAACCCTTGAATCTCTACGCAGACGTGCGCAGGTTTCCTCACGATGTTTGCTTTCACCGTATGAACGTCTGATAAACGTACGTATAAATTCGAAAAGACATTGTATGTGGCGGGATTTGAACTTGCGCCCCCAGACCAGAAAGCAACAGTCCACACCAACGAGCCAACGATGCTCGACGACCCTTTATAACGTGGTTCGGGCGTGGACGACTAAGGCCTATACACCCTATACGGGTAGGCTCGTGCCCCCTCGATGGGGAAGTTTGATGAGCTGATGATAATATAGGATATGCGTGGAAATAATAAGGGAAGGATTACGCCAGCTTTCTGCGAAGTCATGGTATAGGCTCTTTCGTGCCAAAGCATGGATCTTGCATACTTAAAAATTGGTATAATCCAATGTCACATACCATTAGTTCTCGAAGCGCCTGGGTCCCGACCCAGAGCGGCGGCCCTTCTTAACCTCAAACTGCGTTCGTAGTACCCAGCCACGGACAGGGCTCCACTATACACGGCGCGCTTAAGGCTGTTGGTCGCTCGGTTCGTGTAGCCCTCCTCTTCCTCCTCCATGCCGTACTGCGCCTGGAATATAACACTTTTTACATATATTAAATGGTTTTTATTGTATTTTTGTATATTTTTCATATACAAATAATTAAATACATATATAATAATAAATACATATATTTTTTCATGTTAATAAGTGCTTTTTGTAAGCCTAATTAGAATAAATAGATTTAATTGGCATTGGGTTGAGAGCCATCTGCACGTCCCCACCTCTGTATTACTATACAGGAAGATCTGTGCCTTACAGTGAGCTCCCAGTGAATACTGAAAATTTCAGAAACGGTATGGTAATTTTCATGCCCTTTCCTTTATTCTTTTCACTAGTTATTATTATTTGTGCTTATGTAATAAAACATATAGGCTGCTTGTAAAACTTAGGATTATATAAATGACAGTCAAGTAATATAATAATGGTATTACCCTCAGTAGCTGAAACTCATGTTGTTCTCGGTTCTTCTGTGCCTCCCTTTGCTCAGCCGTGAGGGCAGTTGCACCACCTTCCTCTCCTCTCTCAAAATGCTCTTCGATGTGTTGAATCTACACACATTGATTAATATATAAATAAAAATGCATTGTACACAACACTATCTTAAACATGCCTATCATAATTACAGCCTAATAGGTCCACTGCTTAACGAAGGCCTCCCCTTATGATTTCCATGCGGGCTGATCCCTAGCAGTTGACATCCATCTAGTGCCTGCCACCTTAACCAAGTCATCTGTCTATCTGGTTGCCCATAAATATAACATATCTGTATAAGAGAATAAATTAATATAAATCTGATTAATGTCGACTGCTAAGGATTGGCAGGCGTAGTAAGCATCTGAAAAACTTTGTTTAGCAATAATTATGTATGCAATTATTATTGAAACACAATGTTTAAATGTACATGTTTAATTGAGCTAAGAAGCAATACAAGTGAAATTTTATTTGCCTCAACATCTTTTTTAATTATTCTTAGCTTAGTACTGATAATATGGAAAATATCGAGAGCCTCGACTCAAAGAGGTGTATAAGAAAAAATGCATCTATTTTTGACCAATCACTTCTAAATTTGTTCGATACACAATCTCAATTTAAAAAAAACAATTGAAATACACATACACATTTTTGATACTGTTAATATGACTACTGACTGAGGACATAGATATTAAGTTTTTACTGAAAGTGGACATTTTCTTAGTATAAAAAAAGTGTCCCTTTGGATTGAAGCACTGGAGAAGACTTAATATTATTATTTAAATAAATTTACCAGTTCATGCTGTGATAGTGGCAGTGGTTGGCAGCAGACGGGGCAGTTGCTCACGGGACTTTCCTCCATCATCACCACATCTTCACATGATGCTGCATTGTCTATTTCATCCTATGATAAATAATATATGATGTTAACTAATTTTTTATGCATAAACTTCATTAACATAATGAAATATTATATTTTTAGCAGAATTTTATGCACATTTTTGTTACATAAGTCAATTAAAGAGTATCAGTCCGTAGTCACAGAAATGTTTATGTGCTGCAGATGTTTTTCTTTTAAATCCAAAATAATTACTGACTTGAATATAATCACAATTCTGTTGATATATTTTTTGTAATAAGATTTCATTCTTTATTAATAAGAGCAATATGTATTTTTTCATATAAGATAATATTAGAAGTATAATTTTCATTTCACTAGGGATGATTAATTGCATTGATTGCTTACCTAATTTTTACTATGATAATAAGTTATGAACATGAATAAGTATGTTTATCCGTTGTTTAGTACCCATTAAACAGGCTTCACACTTAACTTGGGGCTAGGTGGTGCTGTGTGAAATATTTATTTATTTATACACATACATACCCCTTTCTGTGGACTCAATATATCTCTATGCTCCACGTTTACATGAATTTCCAATTCGGAACCATTAATAAATTCACGTTCACATATAGGACATTGATATGAGGACCCGTGGGGGCCGGGAGACATTGCCATAGCGCTCAGTGCCAGTGTCGGGTTATCCAGGGTTAGAGTGGGGTTGCTCAGTTCCAAGGTCTGGTTATTCACTACCAGGGTTGCGTTATCCGAATTAGCATTCGCATTTCCCATCACCGAAGGCGAAGTCAAATCGAAATGCGCACGGTTGATATGCTCTTCCAATTTTCTTGGACATGTTGACGTGAAATCGCAAAGAAGGCACTGAAAATGGTTGTTTATGATACGTTTTATTGATAGTTATTACTAGGTAAGTTGTAACAATAATAAGATTTACACTTGAATTTTGTAAGATTATTATTATAAAACTATATTTTGAAAATAAACAGTTTGGCGGGTAAGGTTATAAAAATACTTTGACATTGACAATTCACTTTTAATTTAATCACGTACATTTAGGCAAAGGAAAGCTTAACTATAAGGAAGAATACAAAAAAGTGTAAAAGTATTTACCTGTATTGTAGGGCTCGGGGTAGGAGCAGATTTTTTAGGAGTATTTGGTTTTAATTTTAATGCCAACTGAGATCGTAATGGAGACCCTTGACCCGCACTTGCCATTGTTAACTGAAACAAAACAAATAAAAATTATTCAGCCTTTAGTTTTCATTTTATTTATATAAAAGTTCAACTCATTATAATCTTACCTTGCTTTTATTTGGCGAACTTTCGTAATTACTACCAGAATTATGACTAGGACTAGAATGAGCACCTGAAAAAGAAATATTTATTTTGATATTTCATTGTAATATAAAATAATATATTTATAAATTTGAGTAAATTTAGACTATTACCTTTTTTATCATGACCATTAATTATTTCCTCATCGTGAGAATTTTGTCTACTTTGCGTTTTCTTCGGTATCACTCCATTATTAATATTGATATTCTTCAAACCATTTGTAAGATTAATGTTTTTAGGCGATCGAGAGCACTTGTCATCATCTTTTTCACTTCTATAATCTTTGTTTTCGATTCTACAGTCTTTTATGTCGTTTTTGTACTCTTTGTCTTGATAGCCATTATGGTAGGAGAGGTTCTTGGAGATGGCACCGTTGTGGTATGAAGAAGACGACATGTCGGGGCTGTGCCATCCGTTGATGGACCCTGGAGTATTGTAGCTGCAGCTGTCTGTAGTAGTCATCTTGGAGTCTTCATCAAAACTGTTAAAAGTACAAAAAATATTTTGTTACTCTTAGAAGAATTGGTTTAACATTTCATACCATCACGACCAGCTGAGTTTACTTTTTTAGATCTATGATACGGGTTATTCTCAAACACTGAACTATCGACTGTCTCATCATACCGGATAAATAAAAGGCAACATTAGTCATATACCTTGGACTCTGGTCATCAATGAACGCCATGAGTTCCCGTTCAGGAGTAAGGTAGTGTAGGTGGGCTCGCTGAACATGGCCCACTAGTTGGGGCTGGGCACTGCGCAGTCGCAGAACGGGCACTCCGGCCGCCCAGCCACGTGGGCCTCCAGGGTGTGCGAGCGCATGCCCTCGTCAGTCAGACCTTCGCGCCGCACAGCTCGCAGGTGTATGGAAACGGGCTGGTAGACATTTTGGTTTATCCTGCAAAAACAAAGATTACGTAGGTACCTAAGCTAAGGCAAAGAGTATTTTGCGATGAGGGCACTGTAGCTGATTAAATGACCAGTTTTAAGAGACCTAACATCTGTCGTCTCGGATAACTGGTGCGGGGCAGTGTAGACGAAGCATAATTACTACAATTTGTTATATATTAGAAGTGTACAGGACGATCAAGACGCTCACCTGATGGTAAGTGATATGCCCGTTCATGACAAAGCGGCATTAATGAGACTAACAACTGACAGACACGTATTAATTTCCGTCAATGCCGCACTGCGCCCGTCACCCGAGACAACAGATGTTAGGTCTCTTATACCCGGTAATTTTACTAGCTACAGTGCCCTCATCCCGAAACATAAAAGTGCATAACACTTCTCTTTTACGGGACGATATCTAGCACTGTGGTGGTACCTACCTAGACGACTCAGTATCGAGTCTACCACCTAGTACCACATACTATTATTAATTTAACTAGTGGCGAGGCGAGGCGTGGGCAAAGCGGGCCTCGCACTTCATGGGATAGGGCCTTGAACATACTTGGGTCTGCAACTTTGTGAGTCTCAACTTAAATGCCTTATACCTGTTAAATGAATGAGGATGGCACTTTAAGGTAAAACATGCTGTCAAAGGGCCTCCTTATAGCATTTCGCCCATGCCTAGGATAGACCTCAGTGGCGTCACTGAATTTACCATTGCATTTGTCATGGTCAAGCGTATCACTCACTCGGTGAGCGAACTGACCGTCTCTTTCACTTATGACTTAAAAGAAGTAGTCTCAGGCCCGCATTTTAGTTAAAAAAGGATGCCACTATATAGCGCTATCCCTTCTTCTAACTCTACTTAAAGTAAAGATCAACATATGAGCCATATTCTAGAGTAGGGCCTTAGAACGGTGGAAAATGTTTTTAGTTTATGTCGAGCATTCCCTAATAAGTATTAAGTCATCCAGAAAACCGTTTAATTGAATAATTTTTATATTGAAAAGCAGAACAGAAAATGTTTATTTTTTCATCAATTTACAATTTAAAAAATTTACTGATTAGATAAGTACCTATGGCGAAAAAAAACGAAACGTTTTTTGTGCTCTTAACATTTTTACATAAATTAGTTATGAGAGAAATAACAAGCAACAAAATACTAATTCAAGATTGTTAAATTTTATTCAGCCTAATTAACTGTAACGCGAACAGTACGTAAACTTTATCAAGATCAAGATTTCAATCAGTTTGGCTATGCTTTAATATATGGCTTATGTTTCGGACTATGTTTTTTTAAGATTTCACCAAAACTCAACTTCATAATTAACAAAGATTTATGCTTGTAGGTGTTTACCCAATTTCTTTTTTGAAATAATGATTACAAAAAGTGTCTTTAAAAACATAATTTCCAATAGATTAGGTGGTCATTTATAAAAATACAGAATGTATACTAAAACAAAAAATAATAAGTAAAATAAACATTTATTCTTCATAAGCAAACAGCTGAGCGGAATATTTGCAATACCTAAGTCACAAAATTATCAAAATATTTCCGTACGTACTACATAGTGATAGTTTTAATAAAAAACTCGAGTGATTTTATTAGATGTGTGATGTGTGTTAGCATATAAACCATTCTTAATATGGGTAACGAAGTGGAAGTGTCAAATCGATAAAATTACCGCAGTTATGTTTTCAAGGAAAATACGCTAAAGCCGTCGACCAAAGTAAATACCTTTTTATTGATAATTACTAAGAATGAGCCCTTTGGTATAAAGACTTAAATGATAAGATCTTGCGTAACAAAGCTAATTCTAGAAAAATAATAAAATGTATGTAATACTCACGTTTTGTTTTTATTGTCAAAAATTTAGCGGGAAATCGTATAGATTTTCTAGTCACAACACTATCTAATTGGTTCCACACTGTTATTGTAAGTATCTAAAGCTAACATTTTATAACAATAATTAACAATTTAATAGTACTGGTGAAAGGTTATGTAGGAGAGCCATTCATGAAATCGTGGACATGAAAAATAAGGAAATCTTGTACGAGTACGCATGCGGAAGTCAGCGGCGACGGTGGCGCCACGCGCGGGGAATATTTGAACTGTCATTGCTTGGTGGTAATAATATCTTTCAAATCTCATATTCCCCTTATACTTAATGTAATATCCCTAAGCGTGACCATTTTATCAATCTTGTTTTTATATCATCTACTCATTTCAATAAAAAATGAGTTCTCATTATAATAACAGCGTTCTCGAAGCGCCATCTTGTTTGTTACGAGGGAGATATTACCTTTCGCCAAGTCAGGTTCTTGTGGTGAAAATGGTTCGTATATTAGATAGGGGGTTGACAAAACAATACCTGTTATTTCAGGTAGATAGTGTGATACAGACTTTGGGCAATCAAACGTTTTTAGAAACTCTTTGCAGACTTTTAAACGAACCTATAGCTATGAAGAGAACTCATACTGTAGAGATGGGCTGAAACGGGCAGAAAAATTCTAGCAAAAAAACGCGATGGTGATTGACAAAACAGAATATGGTAACAAAAAGCTGTTTTTTTTATAACTTTGACTGCAACGTAAAACGTTTAATTTTTTATTTATAATATTTTTTAATCTATTGGAAAAAATGGGACCAAGCCTTTTTCACTCTGGCCATCGCGTTGGAACAGGCCAAAATAGACTTGCAATAGAGAAGATATAAAAGTAGGTTCCCTGAGGATGATGTGAGTCAAAAAGTATAAATAGTCCAATAAATTACAATGGTTTCAGTGACCGTTTAGGTCACTGCAGAAACGATCAAAACCTCGTTACCTGACAACAACACAATAGATTTTCTTTTATCTTACCGCGATAGGTCATCGAGCGGGGTTAATATATTTATAGCTTGTAAGCTGCCCGGAACTCGCATTCAATTGTAATTAGAATCCCATCACTAAATAATATGCATTCAAATATCGGTATTTCCATAAATAAATTAAAGGAATTGCAATTTTCTTAGAAAACTTGCATTTTTACCAGGGAAAAATAGAAATGTCGGGAGTACGTAGTGTCCCAAGATGATACGCGGTCGTCGAATACAGAGTGGCTGTTTATGCAAATGCGCGCTTGTCACTCAAATATATTTTATTTTTCGAAAACGCAAAACAAAAATGTATTTTATTAAAATTAACACTGGCCATCTGTTTATATAATGCACGCGTATATGACTCCTAAAATTACGAAATTTTAAAAAATATGTTTATGGCGGGTAAGTGAAGTGTCACGACTTCACGAGCCACGACGTCATGTAAGTTAAATTCTTTTATTTACTAAAATTTGTGTTAAGTAGAATGTTTATTAATTTATTTTATTAATTTCATCACTCAGTAGTACAAAACAAAATAAATACATACCTTTTTTTACAAAGTTATTGCTTGTTTGTTTCATTCTGAAATATCTTCCAGCAGGCCTAAAAACAAGGAAATTATGTGCAAGAGACAGATCATGTGCACGTAATTATTAATAACCTATATACATTGAATCTGTCTTAATGGTGGATAAATTATTAACCATTGTGTTCGTGAATCAATGCGAGTTTAGGCAAACGAAACAAAATAATGTGACGGTTACTTCAAGTAGAGTGCCACAGTTTTAATGAAACTCGTAAGTAAAGGCGAGATTTCGTCCACGTCCACTGTGTTTATTTACCCAGTTTGACATCAACATCACCGATAGGGCGAAAAGAAGAACCGTTAAACATTTTATGTATAAGTTGTTACTTATTGGCGAGCGCAGATTGGCAACTAGGATCCAGCCCTTAAGTAATCAAATCGAACTTAAAAGTATATTAACCTATTTTTAGAAATAACCAAACTCCAATTCAAAGCCCTAAATGAAAACGTATTCACTATTTTCTTGCAATAATTTGTATCTACAAAGTTTAAGCTTTGAAAGTTTTGTTCATTCAGCTCGGGGCTTGAAAAGTTGCCGAGTCAAATAAGCCGGGCAGATCCTTTGGGGCCTTTCAGTTATCTAGATGATTATAAGTAGCAAGAATGGCGTTGTTTCCAAAAAAAAAAAAAAATAGAATAAATAAGTTTAAAAAAGATTCTTGTTTACTACATGGTACTTAATTGACTTATATAAAGGCTAATATAGTCCTCCTAAAATCCCAAAAACTGTTTTTTTTTGATAACCGGAGGCCCAAATCTCCCTTACTATTTTCCTATTTTTTTCTCCATACAAAAAGGTTGCTAATTCTTTGTTGTGTTGTAAGTGTGCATGAGCAGCAGTATATGACCACTGAAACGTCTGCTCGTTTGCCTCAGTACTATTAAATATTATAAACTTCATCATCAGCTCATTATTGCCCGGTGAAGCTGTAAGGGCCATCTGCGGCCAACAGCAGTAATCAGTTCGAAAAAGAAAATCAGCTCATACGTCCCCAACGATGGGCACGAGCTTATCCGTAAAGGGTACCTGTAGGCCTTAGTCATCCACGCGGGCCCAGTGCGGATTGGCCAAATATCCTTTGAATCTCTTTGCAGGTGTGCGCAGGTTTCCTCACGATGGTTTCCTTCACCGTAAGAGCGTCGGATGACGTACATATAATGAAACGAAACTTCGAAAACACATTGGTACGTGGCGGTATTTGAACTACCTAGCCTTAGTACTGCATTAGGCCCGCGTGATGGTGGGTTACGGCCCCATCTCCCCAAAGCTTCGCTGTCCGGGAATGCCTGCGCCCTGTAGTGGGACGTTATAGGCTGATGATGTTATACGAACACGATGTCCCCAAACGGTACCTATAAATACCACCTATTACAATATTCAATTTCACAAATTCTCTAATAACACCCAGCCTCGTTAAAATACTAACGGGAAGGTTCCCATGTCGTAAATTATTAATAAACTTAGTACATGCGATGTAATTAAGCGAGCGGCCTACGTAGTTAAATTGAACCCGCGGTGGTTATTAAACGTACACGAATGCCTCAGCCACATCGTAACGTATGACTGAGGTATTAAACTAGGTTTAAATTGAATATTTTCATAACTACCTCCGTGGCAATGAAAAGTTATGATCGATCATCTTATCATCATCCACGGAAGACCAGCGTCATGGTGTCTTCATCACCTTGGCTGTTGCTCAGTGGTATATATTTTCTGTGTTTTCATGTTTGAGGTAATCCATACTAATATTATAAATGTGAAAGTATCTCTGTCTGTCTGTCTGTTTGTTACGCTTTCACGCCTAAACGGCTGAACGGATTTTATTGAAACTTGGTATGTTGATAGTAGGTAACATAGAATATGTTTTAATTTAATCTTTCACTTTTCTTTTCTCGGAAATCGGCCCAAAAGCCTTAAAAGAGGGGGGAAGGGGGTTACTAATGTTACAAAAATGTAAACCTTTAGAGTTAGGGGGAGGGGATTCCTAAGTAGTAATATATATATATATTATATATATATATTTATATATATGTATGCATGTTTTTTTTCGGAAATGGACTCCAAAACTTGTTAAGGTCGGCGGGGGTTTATATTATATATATATATATATTTTCGGAAATAGACCCCAAAACCTTTTTAATATATATAATGATTTAATATGTATACATACAACTATACATAGGATTCCCCGCCACACCTTAAAAAGGTTTTGGGGTCTATTTCCGAAAAATTATATATATATCCACAAAATTGACCCCAAAACCTTTTAAATTGGAGGGAGGGGGGAGGGAGGGGATCCTTTTTTGGAAATGGACTCCAAAACCTTTAAACTTTAAACAGTTTGCAAGGTAGAAAGCTCAAAATAAATATGATGGCTATTTGTCATGAACAATAAATCTTGCATATTGAATTTTGCAAATCGGCACTTAAAGCCTTAAAAAAGAAAAAGAAGAAGCGGTGTTAAAATTATTCTGTTTTCGTTACCAGGAAAATCGATGGCTCAACTTTCCTGGTAACGAAAACATATTAATTTTGTTATCCCGAATTTAACGCGGGCGAAGCCGCGGGCAAAAGCTAGTATTGCATATTGTCACAAAATAAAAATTTCTTTCTTTATAGGTATATGCGCTTATCCTATTCAGATGGGGCGGAAAGATGCTGGAGTGGATTCCATGTAACGGGAAAAGAAGCGTATGTCGACCCATAACTTGATGGACTGATGAACTTGTTAAGATGGCGGGGTTTGGTGTCGTGGAAATTATTAAGGCTCGCATTTCGTTCATTGGTGGACTAATTAGGCTGTAATGATGATGATGAAAAAAAAAAAGATTATTCGACAAAATAAAAGTCTCGGCTAAAAAGCAAATAACCACCAAGTCATTTCGTCCTTAACTTTTTAAATGCCACAGTTGCATATTCAACAGACGTAATAGATTATCTGTTTTGTTTGGAATCCCGACGGTTAATAGGTTAAAGTAAATTATAAGGCGTCCAACGGCGCATCCAGGGGGAGGGTCATGGGGTCATGACCCCCCCTGAGCTATTTTAAGTACTATACTAACGTACAATAACAAAATACCTTATAAGTTCTAAACTTGACTACTACTATGTGACCCCCTCCTGGCGCCTAGCCTGGATCCGCCCTTGAAGGTGTCTTTGGTGTCTTATTGGGTTGCATAGAGAAGCTTAGTGCGCTAATAAGTCTATGGATAGTGTTGGATGGTTATTGCTACCGCCTGACATCTTTGGAAAGGACAAGTCCATAACACCTATTTGTATCTTGAGCTCCTGTTCGCGTTGAAGGTATACCATCCCAGACAAGATAAAAAAAGGCCCAAACAAGTTTAAGTCACTCCACTTTCCGTACTTTGCTATTCCTCAGCAATATTCAAAAAGCTATTTACGGCCAACAAAGAATGTTCGAAGAAAAAGCGACTGAGGTAAACACAAACTGTGAAACACGCTAATGGACTCGCTTTTCGCCAGTGGAAAGTATTAAAATTCTTCAAATTGGGTTACCGAGAAACTATTTCCCAGCCGTCGATATCGCGCTTTGCGTTTTACCCCCAGTTTCTTAAGTCGTGCGGTACTTTTGCTTCTTTTGGAACAAAGTAGGGTAGTTGTGAATGTCCAACTTGATAGTTTAGCTCAGGAACTAAACTGAAGTTTTGAATGTTNCTGTGTTTTTGTATTAATATAAACACTTTCCTTTAATTATTTTGTTTTTACGTTCAATTATAATTATAAGGATATAAATTGAGAACATATTATTATATACCTATAAGTCTTTATTTTTTAAGAAGACTTGTCAGTCCCTACACAAGTTATAAAACCAATTTAAAGTATAATTTGGAATGTGTATCCCAAAGCATAACCCATTTGTCTGGCAACACTAGCAGATGTTCAATCGGGTAAGTTATAATGCTTGTCATTTATGTTAGACTTCATTTAACGAGGCTAACCTATACATTTTACCTACTGCTTAGATAAAAGTTTAGCTAAGCACATAAATTAGAGAGATTTGACATAGCCCACACATATTACAGTATATAAGTAATACTAAACGACTACAATTTTTTTTAACGTTCATAATGTAATAAAATAGGTTATTTTGACAACCCAAAAAAGGAGCCGGAAGGCGTTCTACACAACACTTGTCAAGACTCTTTCTCCCCACGTTTTCTTCAACGGCCTTTGGTACTACAATTCATATGATAACAAGTAAGACATCAAATTATAAATTACTTATAAAGCTGTAATATAAAGTTAATCAAATTACCTAATACAATAATATATTGAAACGAATATGAGAAAAATCTTGGTCTAATTTATTGAAATACAGTTGAACGAGGAAAAACGTACAATAGCATTTTTAGGAAATTGTTTGGACACAACAATATGCTACGAGATACAGAAATAGACTCTTATTTAGGGTCTTAATGCCTCGGAGATCTTTAATATTTAACTAATTCTACTAATTATCCAGCCGTTTCCACGAATACTTCCCATGGACTTACCCAAAAACTTTACAAAGAGATGAACGCTAGTTATAGCGTACGTACGTAGCGTAGTTGTAAAGCTTGTCATGAGTATGTTAATTCACACGACATCATATTACTTACCGCCATATGAATTCAATGAAGATCTTCAGTTTACTCTATTGTGTACTTTTTGTGTCCCGTAGTCAATTGGCAAAAATGGAACCCATTTAGATTTGTCATATCTGTCTGTATGTCTGTCCGTCCACATGTCACACTTGTTTTTCTCCGAAACAACAAAGATTAAACTATGATGAAACTTTAAAATATATTTTGAGGTTCTCCATACGTTGAACTTAAACTATTTATTTTTTCAAACCCACACGTTTGGGGTATCAATCAAATGGTATTTAAAAATGATATTGTGGAGTCGTATTTTTTTTAAATTGAATTGTTTGCGCGAGAGACACTTCTACAGTGGTCAAAAGTGCCAATTTTGTTACTGACATTATTAACTGTAAGAAACTCAAGTGCAATAAAGTAGCTACTAATCATTTCGGTTAGTTAACCTTACGTTAAAGGGAAAACAATTATGTCACCAAGAACAGAGTTCGTTATGTAAAGGAAATTATAATTAATCTTGAAACAGTAGATATAAATATATTATCTCTTATTCTCTCTTATTATAAAGGCACCTACTCGCCTGTCACCTGTATACTCGGCTAAGAGTATACAGGTGACAGGCGAGTAGGTGCCTTTCTTGGTCAACGTTTAAGTTTGGCTATACAACGCGGGAATGTTGCCAGCCTTATGGGTACCATATCACAGACTAGGGACAGTGATCTGGGACACCTTTTTTACGTTTTCTAGGTTTCTTAGTTTTTATTATTTGAATTAATTTATGATTACTAAGTTCGAAAATCGACTCATGAACGACGAAAGTATCCGCGAACAAACATAAAAAAGCATATATATACCCGTCCAATTGAGTAACCTCCTTTTTTGAAGTCGGTTAACAAATCCCAAAGGAGCGTTGCGAAACTTTTAGTGATATTTGTCTAGTAAGAAATTTGTATCAAGCTTTGTAGGCCCATAAGAAGCTTTTGTCGTTGTATTTGGAACCTTTTTGGTTTTAAATTTAATGTGATATGTACAAATGTACAGTAAGTAAGTGTTGATACTTTGTAAGTTGAGATTCTGGAATATATGAGTAAACGCCTACAACTTTGATCCTTCAAGCTATAACGTAAGCGAAGTGAAACAGCTTAAGGACGATTGCTTAAGGCTTTGTTATCTCAAAGAAGTTGGCAATCAAGCTGGCAGCATGACTGATGGTTTGTGGTAAGCTACTCCCATCGTCACGCAACAGGAATTGGTGATTAGTACTGTGTTGTTTTTGAATTTTCGAAATTACTTATATGTCCGTTATCCGACGCTCTTACGGTAAAGGAAAACATCGTAAGGAGACCTGCGCACGCCTGCGATAAGATTCAAAGGATGTAACCCGCACTGGGCCCGCGTGGACGACTAAGGCTTAATCACCCTATACGAGTAGGCTCGTGTCCCTCGGTGAGGACGTTTAATGAGCTGATGAATGAGCGTTACTAGTTAACAGTTGTTGACAAGTGACGTTATTGAATTAGGTAACAGAATCCAGTAGTTGACGATCCATGTGGTGTTATGGATTTAGAAGTCGGCTATTATACTAATAGTTGCGGTTTCGATCTCGTGTAGTACAAATATTGCTCTCGTTGTTTCTATGTAGCCCCTTATGTTGGCATAAACTAAAATTATTTTTATAACATGCTATTACTAACGTAATTTTTAAGTAATTTGTATACTAACAATATATGGGCTGTAATTTATTTCATTTCATAATTTATTTTAGGCATAATTTTAACTCGGCTAAGAGTATACAGGTGACAGGCGAGTAGGTGCCTTTCTTGGTCAACGTTTAAGTTTGGCTATACAACGCGGGAATGTTGCCAGCCTTATGGGTACCATATCACAGACTAGGGACAGTGATCTGGGACACCTTTTTTACGTTTTCTAGGTTTCTTAGTTTTTATTATTTGAATTAATTTATGATTACTAAGTTATCAGAGTAGATTTCATCGGTAATTTTTTTGATGTGTTATTATTTAAATTATTATCTTTTTATACAGAACCATTGATATTTTGAATAACTGTTGTAAAAAAAATATATCACTATTTAAAAAATATCCACGCTTCTCGGTCACAAGTTATGACAAAAAGTATTATCATCTTGAAACATAATTTTTACTTAGATCTCTTCTTCTACACCATAACTTCCCACAAGTTATGGTGTAGAAGATTTTCTAATTCAAGTGCTCTGGGGGCTTACCACAATCTCTTCAAACAGTATTACAATAATATTACTTCGCTTTTTCTGGTACAAAAATGCATACGTTTTATTATTGTAATAAGGTTTTAACAGATGGCGGTAACCACCCAGGTCGTGTCTATTTTTAATTTTTACCACGAGCAGATTTTGCTGTTAGAACTCTTATACTTACTCGGAACTAAATCCATGTTGCTGATTTGCTAGTCTTCCAAAAAACGCAATCTTTGAGGGACTGGGATTTACTTTTCTCTTCAACCTAACGCAGTCCACTGCTGGACATAGGTCTCTCCCATTTTGCGTCATATATCCCGGTCCTCCGCTTTTCTCATCCAGCCTCCACCAGCGACCTTTCGCAAGTCGGCGGTCCATCGGGCCTGAGGCCGTCCTCCACTACCCTTGCCAAGACGCGGTCTCGGACGCGGAGTGCGATAGGTTGAAGAGAAACTCTTATAATAATAATGATGCGAAGGGAAGTGACGATTCCATCGCTCGCTGGTGGTATCAGCTTTATGCTAGTATCATTGGTGCAGTCAGTCTCCGTCGGGCAGCTTGTGGCGAGCTTGTAACTTTTTTAGCTCACGCTATTAATTGCTCCTGCATAGTTACGAGTGTCCGTAACTTACGATCATGACAATCGTCCGCCCGTTAGATTATAAATGTCCATGTATATAAGAAATATAATTCGTATACACACTGACATCTCGACCAGGAGTCCTCAGGAAATATAAATGGCACAGTTATTTTCCTCTTCAGCACAAGTCCGTATTATATTAAGGAATCAATACATACGGTACACGCGAATCCGTTGTGACCTCATCTATTGCATTATGTATCTGGATCACACTCCAGCGTTGAAATTGTAAACACATTTTAATGAAATATTTTAAAATTAAAATTTAAAGATGTATTCCATTTTCATATAACGCGTTAGAATAGTCTTTGGCGATGTTGTGTTATTAAGACACATTGTCTCTCTCTCTTCAACCTATCGCAGTCCACTGCTGGACATCGGCCTCCCTCATTTTGCCAAAGATATCCCGGCCCTCCGCTTTTCTTATCGAGCCTCCACCAGGGACCTTTCGCAAGTCAGCGGTTCATCGGGCCTGAGGCCGTCCTCCACTACGCTTGCCAAGACGCGGTCTCGGACGCGGAGTGCGATAGGTTGAAGATAAACTCTTATAATAATGATGCGTAGGGAAGTGACGATTCCATCGCTCGCTGGTGGTATCAGCTTTATGCTATTATCATTGGTGCAGTCAGTCTCCGTCGGGCAGCTTGTGGCGAGCTTGTAACTTTTTTAGCTCACGCTATTAATTGCTCCTGCATAGTTACGAGTGTCCGTAACTTACGATCATGACAATCGTCCGCCCGTTAGATTATAAATGTCCATTTATATAAGAAATATAATTCGTATACACACTGACATCTCGACCAGGAGTCCTCAGGAAATATAAATGACACAGTTATTTTCCTCTTCAGCACAAGTCCGTATTATATTAAGGAATCAATACATACGGTACACGCGAATCCGTTGTGACCTCATCTATTGCATTATGTATCTGGATCACACTCCAGCGTTGAAATTGTAAACACATTTTAATGAAATATTTTAAAATTAAAATTTAAAGATGTATTCCATTTTCATGTAACGCGTTAGAATAGTCTTTGGCGATGTTGTGTTATTAAGACACATTGTCTCTCTCTCTTCAACCTATCGCAGTCCACTGCTGGACATCGGCCTCCCTCATTTTGCGCCAGATATCCCGGCCCTCCGCTTTTCTCATCAAGCCTCCACAAGCGACCTTTCGCAAGTCGTCGGGCCGGAGGGCGTCCTACGCTACGCTTGCCGAGACGCGGTCTCCACTCCAGAACTCGTCTGCTCCAACGGCCATCGCGGTTCTGCGATATACGTGACCAGCCCAGTAATTAAAATTATGCCTAAAATAAATTATGAAATGAAATAAATTACAGCCCATTATTGTTAGTATACAAAGTACTTAAAAGCTACGTTAGTAATAGCATGTTATAAAAATAATTTTAGTTTATGCCAACATAAGGGGCTACATAGAAACAACAAGAGCAATATTTGTACTACACGAGATCGAAACCGCAACTATTAGTATAATAGCCGACTTCTAAATCCATTACACCACATGGATCGTCAACTACTGGATTCTGTTACCTAATTCAATACTGCACTTGTCAACAACTGTTAACTAGTAACGCTCATTCATCAGCTCATTAAACGTCCCCACCGAGGGACACGAGTCTACTCGTATAGGGTGATTAAGCCTTAGTCGTCCACGCGGGCCCAGTGCGGGTTACATCCTTTGAATCTCATCGCAGGCGTGCGCAGGTCTCCTTACGATGTTTTCCTTTACCGTAAGAGCGTCGGATAACGTACATATAAGTAATTTCGAAAATTCAAAAACAACGACAGTACTAGTCACCAATTCCTGTTGCGTGACGATGGGAGTAGCTTACCACAAACCATCAGTCATGCTGCCAGCTTGATTGCCAACTTCTTTGAGATAACAAAGCCTTAAGCAATCGTCCTTAAGCTGTTTCACTTCGCTTACGTTATAGCTTGAAGGATCAAAGTTGTAGGCGTTTACTCATATATTCCAGAATCTCAACTTACAAAGTATCAACACTTACTTACTGTACATATCACATTAAATTTAAAACCAAAAAGGTTCCGAATACAACGACTAAAGCTTCTTATGGGCCTACAAAGCTTGATACAAATTTCTTACTAGACAAATATCACTAAAAGTTTCGCAACGCTCCTTTGGGATTTGTTAACCGACTTCAAAAAAGGAGGTTACTCAATTGGACGGTATATATATGCTTTTTTATGTTTGTTCGCGGATACTTTCGTCGTTCATGAGTCGATTTTGATGATTATTTTTATGTTAGAAATAGGATACTTGAGAGGTGGTCTTTCATGATAAGGAAGTCAAGGTTTGATGGAGAAAGACCAAAGCAACTTCTATTTTATATTAGTATATTTATTCCGGTGATAGTTTTATTTCAAATTACTCAAAATTTTAAAAAATATTTTAACAAAAGAACTGACTTTAAACCAAAAAGTTTAGTTTGGTCAATAGAAACGGTTAAATAATTATTTCATAATTTAATAAATGTTGTAGCCAAGTGCCAAACAAACTCTTCGCCTTTATAATATAGGAAAGTGGGTTAGAGAGATACATCCGTACATAGTTCTAGATTTACTAAGCACCGGCTTAAAATTATAAAAGAATTATTTAAACATTTCTATTAACTTAACTCTTTTACTTTAAAGTTTGAAGTCGGTATTTTTTTGTTAAAAAAATATGATGATGATAATAGTATTTTTTTGTTCAAAAAATATGATGATGATCATCATTAGCTCATTAAACGTTGATCTATAATACCTACTCTACTCGTATATATTTAAATCATAACAAAGGAAGCGCTAACCTGGGCATTACGTTAGAGTATCCTATTGTTTTGTAAGAAACAGTAAGAAATGTCCTCCTTAGAACGTTAAAAGGACTCTCTACTACGAATATGAGAAACTTTCCTAGTCAATCATAGTTTTGTTACCAGGGAAAAGCAATAGTGCGATAAATAAACACAGCCAATACTATCGAAGTACTTGTGTCAGTACAAACAAGAGCGTACGGCAATTATGCTTTTTATTTAGCTTGTAGTTCAACATCATTATGAGCTATTAGTAAATACTGGAATATATTTTTTATTTACAAAGTGTATGAACATCTTAATTTAAACATTATATTTTTGTCAAGCAGAGACATACTTCAACAAAAATGTCATACAAATAATCGGTAAATAATACATAGTAAAATAATATTTATGTGTGCAGCGCCGACTGGTGTTCTGGGGTATTGCTTTGGGAAAGATCTCTCTTTTATCGATAGTCAGTGAATGCTGTGCATCATACAGATAGTGTCAGGATACCACTCAAAGCTCCGTTAAGTCCTAAGAACTCACCATTTACAAGCACGAGCATTGATTGAATGGTGTACAAGTCGACATTTTAACTAGAACACCACATGTCTCAATGATGTTATTGAGATGTTTACCGTTTTTACTTACTTTTTTATTGTTAAAAATGTGATTATGTGTAATACATATTAAATTATCTGTGGTAACACCTAATGCCAACTCGGGTATTTATCGTATCTGTGTATCATGTGATGTATGTTTTACTTAGAATTTAAGCTACCTATACGCGTGCCTATTTTTTTAAATATTCTTTTCTATTTCATAATTCATCACCACTAACTCGTATACTCAAAGACAAAGCCAGAGTTGGCAGTCACCTTATAGTTAGAAATAGGAAAGTAACGGTATAACCTTTTAGTTCGCATTTCGCCGAAATGTTTGCATACCACGTGATGGAGTATGAACTCTTTGTTGCCTTGTGTCATTGTTTTGTGATATAACAACTTTCCCTGAGTTACCTGTTCCGAGTGCTCGGTAGCGGCTCACGATAATATTTAGAATCTAGTATGATTTGGCAGATAAATAATAAAGAGAATTGGGTCAATTCTGAGGACCCACTGTGGTACGAATTATTTTAAGAGTGTATTTTAATGCCATTATGCGGAGACATCTCTAATCTTGAGGAACGATTAGGCAAGTAATTGCAAAACGATTACGCAAGTAATTGCATCTTGGGTCCCTACATGCTTCAGAAGGCATGTTTAGTCGTTGGTTAGTCCAGGCTACGCTCAAAAAGGCTGGAATTCCTTTACAATCCCTGGTATTATGTTTCATCATCATTAACTCAATATTTATAGATTACCACCGCAGTGCGCAGGTTTCCTCGCGATGCTATCCTTCACCGTAAGAGCGTCGGACAAAGGTACGTTTCGGAACTTGCAAAACACATTGATACATGGCGGAATTTGAACCTGCACCGACCGACAAATTGCGGTAATAACGTGTAATATTCGAACAATGATCAAACATTTAGAACACAAGTTGCAAATTTGGGAACCATCATCAATCAAACCATCTGGCCTTTCAAGATGAAAATAATAATGTAACGAAACTCATCAATTTTGTCGCAGCTAACGCAAGGACTTGACGTGTTCATTTTTTTATCCTGCGGTAGTGCTGTTATGTTTTTGTACGCTCACAAGAAACTGGAAAAGCAATTTCCCGAATTCACGAAAAATAATAAACATGAATATTCTTTTATATCCACAAATACATTTTTCTTTGATGAATAAATTTAAAGCACAGCGGTATACTCGCACGTCATGCCGGTATGTACTTAGTCGAGCTTCCACCGCCTAAACCTCGACCGTAAAATGGCTGGTTTCAGTTCAAAAGATTGAGCTTAACCCTATCCATCATATTAACCTATTTATTGGATCAGTACCAGATCAGATTGTTCCAGAAAACTAAACAAAGATACAAAAGAATACCAAACAACTGAAAAGTTACTACGTGGACCTAAGTTTTCTTTGGACTTGCGTAAGGTCTTTATTAGAGATAAGTTATTGTCTGTTTGCAAAGTTATCTTAATATGGCTATCGGCGATGAACATTTAGTATAAAAATTGTCAGTAGGTTTTCTAAAATACTATCATTATTAGTTACTGGTGCTTAGTTTCTTGTAAACAATATCTCTCAATCCTTTGGCGAACATTATACTTAAAAGCTTAGATCCTTACCAAGTTATACAATATAGTGTTACTAATTTACAAAACCCCTAATAAGCCTATCAAAACCTATAATAAATATATAGGACTAAAAAAGACGCTGTATTTACATTAAATTTTAAAAGATAAACATTTGATTTACATTTTTCTATATTTTGTTGTTAGAGGTTCAAGTAATTGTACGTATTATTTTAATTACTACTTAATTAAATTGAGTCAGTTTTGATTAAATAATAACAATACACTAGTCAAAAACCATGCCTAACATTGAGTATTATAGATAAACTTAGTAAAAAAATCTGCTTAAACAACCCGTCTGCCTGTATCAGCAATACCTTGTCCCTATTATACCCTATGTGTTCGTTATACTGCACACTTCTAAATCATGCTTACGGATATAAAAATTGGGTTTTCCCAGCTTTTTTTCTAACATGAATGCTTTCGCAATGTCCGTGTCACTCATGCTTATGTGGTAATCTGAACGGTATTCAAAGTCAGCTTATTTTTTGTTGGAAAAACATGTAGGTACCTATGAGTATTATGTTTTCTTGTTTCCCAAAGGAATCAGGCAGAGATAAATTTAATACATTTGTTACGAAGCTTGTATTTTGCGATAGCTGCCACGTATTTTGGCAAATTATTCTAATGAAATACTTGAGAGTTTCTTAATAAGATTAAGAAACTTATCGTATGAAGAACAATGTTCTAGCCAATTTACTTCACGCGGGAAAATAAATATTTTCCAGTTCGACACATACTTAGTGCCATCTTGCCCCTAGAAAGGTACATTTCTCATCCTCTAACTTTAGGGAAATAATAAACATCACCCTTGTGTTGAACCTCGTAATTCTATGGACAAAGATGAATTTTGGAAACTGTGTTGTCATAATATTATTTCTCGCAAATTTTGATAAAATGGATTACTCATAGCTTAGTCTAACGTCACGTGTATTTATATTGACAGTACAACTTAATTAAAAAAAATAATCTATAAACACTTTGTCATTAATGTCAAAAATAATCATTTAATTATAACAAACAACATATGCGGAATACAGTCGCTACAGTTACCTTCAAACATTGAGGTAAATATTAAATCAATGCCTTAAAATCATATAAAAGGATTACACACTCACGTAATAAAAGTTTAATGTTGACTGGCAACACTCCAAGTGGCTAGAAAGTGAACAATATTAATCCAGTGCAAAATGGCCTTTAAGAACCAACACAAAATAATACACCTATAACTATGTGAGAACTCTTAAAGGAAAGCTCAAAGTGTTTTCTTTGAACGACCAACGATGTTTGCTATTCACATACGTATGTGGTCTCGTCGATATCCCTTTGAAAATGTCTCACTATTTTAACGTAAACTAAGTTGTGTTCTTACTGTTAGGTTGTCTGCTTTAAAATAATAGCATGAAGTTCACACTATTCTTTGTTCAATTCCTTACTTTCAGTAAAAACATATATTATCATTTCTTTATATATCATAATTCATAAGTTAACGGGACGGTCATTTCGCTCACCTGGTGGTAAGTGATACCATGCCTGACCATGACAGATGCAATATTGAAGAAAATCAAAAACAATAGTAGTCATTATCTTCCGTCAACACTGCCCTGCACCTGTCAATTGAAACGACAGATGTTAGGTCTCTTTTTGATACTCGGTTATTTTACTAGATACAGTGCCCTCATCCCAAAACAGAAGTGCAAATGACACTTTTTTTTACGGGACGATGTCTGGCACTGCGCTAGTACCTACCTAGACGACTCAGTACTAAATCTACCACCAAGTAAATATACTACATATTATGAATAGCCCTACGACATAAAAGCTTAGTTTAACATAAAAGGTCCGTAACATTTTTTTTTTTGCAGACTTCTGTATGTATATATATTAAAAGCTACATAATTTTAGAGTTTTAATTATTCTAACTAGGCAAAGAGCATATGCTCCCAGCAAGTGTTGGGTTACGACCCAATCTGTCCATAGCTATGCTGTATGGACTGACTTGTTCCCTGCATTGTGATGTTATAGTCTGGTAGTAATGATGAATGACTGTAATTTAGAATGTCCTACGTATATTTTAGAATGTATATTTTTATCTATGAGACTTTTACTTAGATATATGTATCTTAAAATATCATGAGACCTAGTTCAACTGCCCAGCAAAAGAACTTATGCCACTCCCAGCCCAACAAATTGTTCAATTTCAGGACCAAACAAGAAGCTAGCTCATACGCGACCAAATTGTTTTCTTCCGCACTCGTTCCATCACAAGTTGTAATCGAATCAATAACAAAAGCAGTGACAGACGAGATGGCGGGAAATATCGCACACGCGCCACATCATGTCCCGCCCCTGATAAAATGGCTGATGCGCGGCAAATCGGTGGGAGTCAATCCAATATTTGCCGTCGGGACACTCTCGTTTAATAACAATATTCGACCTAAATTTGCTAATACAGAAAAAGGTATTTTTACTGAAAAACATAGGAATTTGTATTATAAGGTTAGCACCTAGGTCTCTCGGTCTTACTTTCGAAAGACGTGTGACAATCTTTAACAACGATTTTGCGATGTTTTCACCCATCAGCAACCGGTAACGGCCCACTGCAAGACATAAAACTTCCCGCGCAGCATAACCATGAGGATATTGGGTTGTTACCCCCACGCGCCAATGCGGATTGGTAGGTTTTCTCCCACTTCCATCGTATGATGGATATTTTTTTCATAGTAGACAAACCACCACGCGGTTCACCTGTTAAGTGATACTGCTTCGAACAATCGATAATTCGAAGAAGCAACGAGTGCTTTGCTGACTTTTGAAACGATCGAAAGCAGGATAGGGTGAAGGAAAGTGAGTTTTAGACCTTCGGTTCCCTCACCTACTTAACTACCACAAAGCCTGCGCTCTCTCAAATTGGTTTTCTGTGAAGCCGTTGTATCATTCGTACCTTAGCGTGGCTCTCTCGCAATTTCATTTCTAGTCATGCGAACCTTATCTCCAAAGATAATATCAGAAATCACTTAATCTACGAATATATGACGACCCATTTGGTGTTGCGGTTGAGACGTCGACTGCAACACCAAGGGTTCGATCCCCGGGCAGTACAAACATTTGTGTGCATGAACATGTCTGTTTGTATTGGTCTGGGTGTTTTCTATGTATAAAATGTATGTATTTACAAAAAAAATGTATGTATGTTTATCCGTTGTTTAGTACCCATAATACAGGCTTCAAGCTTAACTTGGGGCTAGATGGCGCTGTTTAAATGTCAGTGGATATATTTTTTTCTTTAATAAACGTATGCGCCATATATTAAAACATACACGGACTGTTATATTTAATGCATGTCTAGATGTACACTTCGATTAAACAGCACCAAAACAATTCTCATAATTCAAATTACACTTGTGGCCACGAATTACTATGTAAATGGCGGCAAAACGTTTCGCAGATATAGTAGCTCAATTACCAAGGCTCGTTATGGTACAAATTGTTCTCGTTATCACATTGCATTGTCGGTGTAGGATTTTATTATATCCAACTTAAAATGCTTTACAGTGAATGTTAATAAAATGTGCAGCTTAACTGTTGCAGATCTTAGTAAGTTTGGAATCCTGTCAACATTTTTACTGTTCAAGTTCTAAGCTGTTTTGCTGTCGATTGTAAAATTTTGCGGTATTAATATTGCTAGAGCCTTCATATGCATAAAACATATATTTTAAAAATTAGCAATATTTCCCTAGAACATTGAAACCATAAAAAATACTTGAAGGTAGTATCGGATAGCGCTATCGCTGCGGCCAGATTTTGGAAAAGGATATCTGAACTTGTTGACCATAAAAATCAAACCTTAAAAGGTTTGATTTTATCCAAAATACAAATTCGAAATAATAATTTAATTACAGTAATTGACTGACAATTAAAAGAGATCTATACTTCGGGCCAACAAAGGATACACATAGGATAACATAGGATAGGGCAATAGGGTCAAAACGTATTTTTATATATATCTTTGTACGTTTCAAACCATATATTTAAACAAATAACTTCTAACAAGTGGTGACGTATGCGTCAACATCACGAAGGAATTCGCTGTAGCTAATGCGCCATGTAACCCAGTTTCTCGAAAATGTCACTCAATCTGGTTGATTATAATATGGGCATAATAAATGGGATTTTTACGTCACAGAAAATGGTCCGATTTTATACGAATTGATGTCGCTTAAAATCGAGGCCAGTGACGAATATTGAATATTTGGACATGGAATTATTTAGAAAGAAAGAGACGCTTTAGTATGTGCCAATAAATAGGTTTTTTTATACCAAACAATTATTAACACATAAATAATAAATTTCATGACACAGAAAAGTTATTACCACTGAACATGTATCAATCAATTAATTATTCATCGAATTGAATAGATGGAATACTTTCCTACCATATAAATAATAAATAATAGCTTGAAATATACAGATTCTGCTACGATTTCGCCGATTATATAAGATTTAATCATGATATCGATAAAGGAAGCCCAACGCCATCGCTAACCTAGGACAAAAATAATTATGTAAGATAACATCCTGTTTATAAACTGATTTACATACGTCTTACTTTAAAAAGTAGACCGTTTTGTTCACAAATTTATTTCAACCTCACTAAGGTGATATTTTATTCTAAATAACAGCTACTTTACTTGCTATATATAGGTAATAAAAAACTAATAATTAGTTCAATTTTTCTCACTACATTGACATGATAAGTTTATACTTATGTGTGAAAATGTAACAAGGCGAATAGTTTTCCTATATATAAAAGGTGACTTTCACAATAAGGAAATGGTATCAATACAGATAAGTTTAAATTAATCAACAAAAGAAATTTGACATCACAGTTTTTTTTTTCAATTTTATTTTAAATAATATAGTATAAGACCATACTCTCACGTAATAATCCCTCCCTAATTATTTACTTGTCATCATTGCACTAGTATGAATATGGCATAACGTGAATTAGGTTAGCGGGCCTCGCAGAGCAGGCTTTGCGGCGCCAGCCATGGCTAATCGTGCACAATGATTAAGGAAGGATGAAACGGCGATCAGATTATTGCGGTATCAAGATGATGATAATATGAAAATCCTGGCAAACTGATTGGATTTTTCTGGTAACAAAGTCCTTGGAAAGGGAAGTCTTCCAAAAATCTTTTAAACAATATAATATAATTGTCTATTGGAGGCAAACAAACAAACTTGAATTGGTGTATTTAGGTAGAAAACAAATAGTTTTTTAGTAGTTTAAAGGGAAATCCATGATATGCATAGTCGAACTAAATTACCTTAAAAAACCTTACAGTTAACAGAGGACATGGTGAACTCTACCTCACTTCTAATCACAATTGGATGTCTAATATATATGTTTTTAAAGTTATTATGCAAACAAGCCATTAGCTAAGCCAGTAAAATTTAAAAAAGTATGTAACAGGCAAACCCTTTATTTTATTTGATAACCTTTGTAAGAGAATAAGTATAAGGACTCCAGACACTAAGTTATACACGAAATTTGCACAAATAAAAGGCAAAAATCTTATTTGAAAACTTACTCTGCTAAGCTCCTGTCTCCAAAATTTATCTGAAATTATTAAGTTTCTAATTATATCAATTTTATTCATTCGCTTATTGAATTTTCTACAGGTGTTTTCCTTTTCGAATTGATATATTATCCAAACGATCAGAACGGTCCCTGATCCGATTCGGACGCAAACGTTTCTGCTCACAAAAATGACGTCAGCATCAGCTAAACAAACGATCTCATCTTTTACAACCTAATAAAGAAGGCATTCGAATGGTAAACAATATTTCATTAACACTCGACCCAAAAAAGGAATTTAGGTCGCTGGACGCTCTTTGTCGAGAAAAAACAGTCAAAAGTGAAACAATGGTTTCTTTCAAAACGGCATAACTTTCCTCTTGTCATGCCAACAAATAAAAAGTAAATTTTTACAAAGCCAACCTTATATTGTCGTAAAAAATATGTTTTGCTTTGTTATTCTGCGGTGTTTGAGATTCGAATTGTTTTTTTTATATTTTTGATTTACTAGGTCTTATTTATTCTATGTATGATTTAAATCATCATATACCCAAATTTCAGCATGCTGTTGATAAAATAAAATACACAAAATACATTGTCAAAATTAACGAAACAACGCCAAGCAACTAAATTAACCAGTTATAAAATAAAAACTTGGCAAATAATTCAATTTGCAATACCTACATTAAAAATGGTTTTTTTATAAAAATTAAAAAAAAAACAACATCAATCAAAATAACATCATAAATCCTGAGAGGTAAAGACTTCTACGGGCCATACACAACAAGTTTACAAAAAATACCCACTAACAAATATCTAGCAACAAAAATTAGTAACTAATATTTTCACGGAGGACTATTTTGTACTTTAGCATATTACTCGTACCATCACCGTTTCTTACTTCGACTACTTACAACTTTGCGCCTACGTACGAGTATCTTAGAAACGTAAGGGACGGTATTTTTCATTGGTTATTTTTTCAGGCTGTTGAATGTATGTATACCTAGTATCAAATTAGTACGGTCGTTCATAACGCCATTAAATTATTCAAAATGGTTTATAATAATAGATAATTCAGAGATCGTACGTCAACGTTTGTTTCACTAAGCCGGCAGAAATTCCAGGGAATAAAACTCGTATGGATTTGAACCTACGGACAACACAAAGGGTACTTTTAATCCTCGAAAAATGCCCAGTGTCATAGAAATGACCGATATAGGTTGTGTGGGAGTAGGAAGGGGATTTGCGGGCAAATACCAGTGTTAATAATAACCTCAAACGATTGCTGTATTTTAGGTAGCTTTTTTTTGTTTAACTAATACTGTTATTATTGAATTACGTAATATTGGAAGCTTTTGTCATTTACTCGCTATACCAAAATGCAAACCAGAGATATGTTCATTAATATCTACCGAATTCACACCGCGCCATTAAGACTTACTCGTAGAAAATTCCTATAGACATGGACTAAACAACGGAAAACATACTTCCTTTTTTGTAAGTGCATATTAAGTTATACATAGAAACACTCATACCAACACAAACATACGTGTTCACACACACACAAACACAAATGTTTGCACTGCCCAGAAATAGAACCCGGAACCCCATATTTCTTATTAACTTCGCGAGAGAAATAGATTTGAAATTGTCTCCTAACTTCTGACCATATGTAGTTCACCACTGTTTTATGCCAGATACCTCAATCTGATGTTTAATATCATTGCAAAATATCACACACAGTAATTAATTCATATCTCTAAATCATATTAAAATGCCTGTTTTCATTTATTCTGGAATTTTCTGTTTTTCCCGCCGTCACATTTATACATTGTCACCGGTATAATTTCATGTTTTCGCACAAAAAGGTCATTGTACTGTACAGTGAAATATTTTTATTTTATTAGCTACCTAATGGCGTTTAATTATTTTTTGGCTAATCTGATTTTCTTTGGTGTGGTCCGTATGTATTATGGTTAAGAAGTCAATACAACACTGGTTAAAATTCGAGTAGTACACCCAAACTTATTTTATTAGCTACCTAATGGCGTTTTAATTATTTTTTGGCTAATCTGGATTTCTTCCTTTGGTGTGGTCCGTATGGTATTATGGTTAAGAAGTCAGATACAACACTAAAGGTTAAAGATTCGATTAGTACAACCCAAACTTATTTTATTAGCTACCTAATGGCGTTTTAATTTATTTTTTTGGCTAATCTGGATTTCTTCCTTTGGTGTGGTCCGTATGGTATTATGGTTAAGAAGTCAGATACAACACTAAAGGTTAAAGATTCGAGTAGTACAACCCAAACTTATTTTATTTTGATTGTTTTGACATTTTTTTTAACCAAGATAAAATTATCCATAAGTTATAATCTTAACAACATTACGTTTAATTCAAAACCACATCTATATGATACTGTTACTTCTATGGCTTCAAAACCACACTTATATTTTGTAACATTTTTGTAAGAAGTCGGTAAACTAATATAATCTATTAGTACAAGAACTTGCTTGACGCTAGATGAAGCTGGGTCTGTAGATATTAATTTAATTCACAATACTTACAATTTTTGATTATCTTATATTACGTATTCAAAATTTTTCTGTGTAAATAATCTCCCAAGTCTCGCAAAAGTTAACAAATAATCGTTAAGTTCAGTTCCCAATACAATCAGGCGTTAAGTTTTGCTGAAAATGTTTCATCTTGCAAGTCTTTTGTTTGACTTAGTTTCCAATTATCATGGGAAACAAACATACAAAATACTTTAGCCTATTATTATCTTCAGTTTCTGTCGTTGAACGTTCTGCCCTTTGTGCCTAAAGGTTTTTGGTTTATAATTAGAAAATGTTTATTAATTGCGTTTGCTATAAGACTAATTAATAATTGTGTGTAAACTAAAGGAGTCAAAAGATAATCTATCCACCACCTAGCAATCTATAAAAGTTGACAAAAATCGTTTCAGAATTATTCTACACTACTGAACTAGCTTCTCCGGCGACTTTTATTGTTGACTGGATTAGAGGCACCGATAACTAGAGCCTCTCTAGTATAAGTTAGTATGCAATTATTCCAAATTCTTGCTATTCAAAGACTAACTTAGGCATTAAAATACACGTTCAAATTCATTAGTGGTTCATGAGACAAATTTTATTCATTCCTGAAAATACTTATTTCGTGAATTATTTATTTAATAAAATTACTAATTGTTAAAATACTTCATATTATTAACGCAATAACACGATTATCTGCACTTATTCTTTGTAAATGAAGCGACATTAAAAATCTTCAATATCTGTAAAAGCGTTGCCATTAGTATCAAAGTGGCACTCCCTCGTTTATGAAGGTGATAAACTGTGGATACGTCCGTTTTATGATGATGATCGTTAATATCACTGATCTGTGTAGTAGCACTGAGTATATTATGTTTAATTGGATTTAGATAACGCATTTTCTTTTATTTAGTGGTACAAAGGCGATTAAAATTACTGGGTTATAACATTTGTCGTCTCGGGTGACACGCGTAGGGCAATGTCGACAGAAAATAATTGCTATCTAGATTTATTGGTTACTGAAATCTGTTGTGGGCAGGCATATCATATACCATCAGGTGAGTGAAATGTTCGTCGATTTAATTAATTGAACTTAAAAAATATGTATTTTTGAGTAATGGATATAATTATATTGTATTAGCTTGATTTATCTTTAATTATTTTATCAAATTCAAATCATTTATTTCGAATCATTAAATCCATATAACATTGAATTAAAATAAATAAAACAAAATAGATATAAATATAGAATAAAATTACCTAACTACATTAAAATAAACATGTGATCAATATTAAAATTACAATTATAAATTCATTTTCCGAGATATAAAATTTTATAAAGCTAAAGAGTTTGTTTGAACGCGCTAATCTCAGGAACTATTGGTTCGATTTGAAACATTCTTTCATTTTAGATAACTTATATATCATCACGCTACGTGCAATAGAAGCGGAGCAGCAATGAAGAATGTTTCAAAATCGGGGGGGTTTTTTCATACTTGAGCTTACGCTGCGTAAATGGTTATTGTTTCGCAAAAGTCATGTATGAGAGTTGTTGTTGTTATTGTTCCCCTTTTAAAAGTCTACAAAAAAGTCTGCAACAGCATTATGTCTATCTTTTAAAGTTAGCTCGCCATAAAATATTTTTGCTTATTTTTTTTCTAAAATAATGCATCATTTGCGAAGGGTTTTCATAAATATGATATTAATCCTTATCCAAATAAAAACGTTACTTATCACAATATTTCATTTTAAACACGATTGCCCTTTACATCATTCAACTTAAATGAATATCTTATGAGATAT